>PVKS010011238.1:0-57334 GCA_004027875.1 Aplodontia rufa
TGATTTCTTCTTCTGTGGCTTTGTTGTTGGTGTAAAGAAATGCTAGTGATTTGCTGGAATTGATCTTGTATCCGCTTACCTTGCTAAAGTCACCTATAAGGTCTAGGAGTTTTCTGGCCGATGTTATTGGGTCTTCTAGGTATAGAATCATGTCGTCTGCAAATAGAGATAACTTAACTTCCTCTTTTCCTATACGAATGCCTTTGATTTCCTTGTCTTGCCTGATAGCTCTGGCAAGGGTTTCAAGGACTATATTGAACAAAAGTGGGGATAACGGACAGCCTTGTCTCGTACCTGACTTCAGTGGAAATGCTTTCAATTTTTCTCCATTGAGGATAATGTTGGCTATGGGTTTGTCATAGATGGTTCTGACAGTTAAAGTATCTTCCTTTGATCCCTATCTTTTCCAAAAAGTTTTGAGCATAAAATGGTGTTGAATTTTATCAAATGCTTTCTCTGCATCAATTGAGATGATTATATGTTTTTTGTTTTTAATTCTGTTTATATGGTGAATTACATTTATTGATTTGCGTATATTGAACCAGCCTTGTTTCCCTGGAATGAAGCCAACTTGGTCGTAATGGATTGTCTTTTTAATATGCTTTTGTATCCGATTAGCTAAAATTTTATTAAGGATTTTTGCATCAATGTTCATCAGGGAAATTGGTCTGTAGTTTTCTTAGCCCTGAGGATTTTTTACTTCAAGTTAGACCAGTGCCAGCCTCTACCCATTTGTGAATTGCCATTTAAATCTTCCAGTTGCTGGCTCCAGCATCTTCTCTTTCTGCTGAGCTGTGATTCACTGTATGAGAAGGCCTTTCTAGTTTTAGGGCCAGCAATTTGTCCTGGGACCTCATTTCAATGCGTAAGAAGAACTGGAAATTTAGAGTTTGTTCAGCTTTTTTTCTTATTTTAGGAAAATTGATGACTCCCAAGATCTTTCCACATTGGAGTAGAAATCTGAAATTTTCTTATTCTAAACAATTCATATTCTAGCACATTTATAGAATGATGTAATAACTCACCAGCATCCCATTTTAGAATATTTTTTGTCTATTCCTCAAATTCTTTTGCGTCTCCGTCATCATTTCTTACCCTTGGTCACCAAGACAGAGCTAGAAAGAACAAAAATTTGCATAACTGTTATCATTGGCTTTACTTTTGTATTACATTGTGACTTTACATAATGAATCAATGTGTTAGTCTCCAGAGAAGCAGAGGAGGAACTGCATTCTAGTTACCTTCCTAGAGCCAATACTTTTGGTTGTTTATTGCTGTAGTTGATTTTGTTTATCTCTGGTGATTACTGGTACTTGTTTTAAAACCTTATCCGGTGATGTCAGATAAAAAAAGACACTAAAAATATCTGCCATAAGGTGATGACTTTGCAAATAATATGATGTGAACCTAAATATTTTACTCATTTTTGTTCTTTCAAAAATTTGGGTGGAACATTAAGTAGCCAGATAATGAATGCAATATCCTCATTTCTCCTTACTTCTTTGTTATGTTGCAAAGGTTCCAGAGCAGTCACAAAAAGGTGACTAGAGATTTTTACTGTAATTCTTCATTTTTATTTATACTTTTGCTCTTACAAGAATTTGAGTTAGACATCTTTACTAATTTTCCATTGGTAGGTATTAATAAATTACAAGAAAGGGGATTATAAAACTACAGAAGAAAGAAACAAAGTGGCTGGATTCTCTGATCATCATCTCTTGAGGCTGAAATACAGGTGTGGGCTGGCTACATTTTCATGTAGAGTTCAGATCACTCTTCCAAGTTCACTAAAAATATTGGCAAAATTCATTTCCTGTGGTTGTAGGACCGAGGTTCCTCCTTATGTGCCCACTGTGAGCTATAGATATAGTCTGTGTCCCAAAGCCACCTGCATTCTTTCTTATCAGGTATTTTTCATTAGGGCCTGAGATGCATGTTGAATATACTCTGAGGACTGCAGTGGAGAACTGACCTTGGTTCCTACAGCATGTGTCTCCTGTAGGATACTGAGCTGAGTCCATACCCTGGGAACTCAGAAATGAGGGAGTAGATGGAAGAAAGAAAGTCAGTAAATTTGGAATTTGTGAATAATCCAAAATGGACAAAGTAACAATGGAACAGATGAAAACCAAGGAGGTTGGAATAAGGATAAGTTGCATTCTGACAGGAAGGACTACCATCATCTAATCCCTAAAGGATCAGCCTGAGTTGAGCAGTGGGAACTGTGAGGAAAAAAAAAACATTCTCTACAGTGAGTTTGTGCAACTGGACATCCTATTCAGCTGAATAGATTGAGAGCAGGTTTATACTGCTTGGAAATACTACTTTCTAAAGAGTAATGATACAAACATGAGGCTCCACACTAAATCTGAGTCTTCAATTTGGAGCTTATCACATAGATGATACCCACCAAGGAAATCTGAGCTTAAGGGGAACACAAAATGCTTGGAGAAGTTGGAAGCATCCATTTGTGACTTTATCTGGTCTGCACGAATTTAGGCAGCACCAGGTTAAGGGGACTCTTACATCAGAGCTAGTGATGGTCATACTGTCCCTCTGCATTTTCAGTTTGTATACAATATTTCTCACGTATTTGTTAAGGGCTTTATGTTTCTACCCCTGTGTGAAAAACTTGGAGGATATCAGTAATATTTCCCTGAAGAATCTAAAGTAGTGAGAGGGAGAAGATAAGAAGTTTCAACAAAGATCAAACTGGGGTCTTGTGGAAGCACAGATTATGGGTGGTTGATTCAAAGGCATCTATTCCTAATGACACAGTGACCCATAGGAGGGATCCCTGAAAATAACCATGTTATCTTTGTGGTTCACATAGTGGAATGTCCTAGGGCACAGATAGGTAGAACATGGTTCTATAAAGAAGGGAGCATCTGGGGCTGGAGCAGTGGCTTGGTGGTTATGGTGCTTGCCCGGCATGCTCAAGTACATGGGTTCAAACCCCAGCACCCATGTACACAGCTAAGTGTTGGAGCAACGAAAGCCATGTGAAAAACTCAACAAAAATTGATTCTCTCTCTCTCTCTATCTCTTTTACTGTCCTTCTCTCTTAAAAAAAATGAAGAGAGCATCCAGGGAAAATGCAAAGAATCAGAGACAGGACATTTTGGGAGAAGTATAGTTGAGATGATTTGAGGTTTACAACCACTTTTATGCATTCGTTGAATGGACACTGTGGAGAGCCTCCTCAGTGCTTGGTTCTGAGCTGGGAACTATGCATAAAGAGATGAAAAAAAATTATTCCAGGTTTCATAGAGTTGTCAATCTGGAGTCCAGAAAGCTACAAAGAAGCAATAGTGAGCACACTGGAGGAAGTAGCAATACAGTGTTGGAAAATATCAACAGTGGTTAATTGTCCTTGTTTTTTTTCAACAGCTAGATAACCTGTCTCTTGGTAAATATTTATGACTCTCAGACCATTATCTGTACCTGGGCTCCAGGCTGGCTCAGAGAAATCCACATTTCCAGGACTGAAGAGGAAACTGATGACATCAGGAACTTCTGACTGTGTTCTGGCCAGCTGCAGAAAGAAAGACAAATTTAATACACTTTACAGTTCATCTTTGCCTAAATTAATATTATGCTGTTCTTTCCAGACCTTACTATTGACTTTTGATACCAAAGCAAATTAAACAATGGCAATATTCAGTATTTGTAGAATTGTAGTTCTTGTTCTTTTCCCTCAAATTTCATACCAAATAGGGGGTAAAAGATTAAAGCATTTTTTATTATTACAGTCATAAATTAGCAGAGTGATGTGGGGCTACAGTTCTGAATTTCTGACATTCAGGTGATTGATAAACAATGTTTTTTTTTACATTTAGAAACAGAGTATGTTAAAACTGCAGCTTTACTTCTCTTTATATCATTCTATTCTTGTACAATCTGTGATTATCTAGAGAATGTATATTCTAAATTACTTAAGCTCCATCAATTTATTAGCTGAGACCCTGGAGGTGAAGCATTTTGTCAGATACACAGAGGGATGCAAAGGAAGGGTATTCTAGTCTTCAGTAAAAGGAATTAAAATATCTGCTCCGAACTCAACCAGGGTCCTCAGAAGGTGAGAACATCCATAGCAGTTAGCACTGGGCCCAAGATGGTGAAGGGAAGATGATGGTGAAGAGCAGAGTCAGCACTGGACTCTCCATCTCTTGGGGATTTAGGAAAAAAGAAATCTGGTGCCCCATAGTTGAAGGTTCACAAATATTTAGTTTTGGATCCCATCCATTTTTTCCCCTCACCATATTTTCCCTCATCATATTTAGATTGTAACTCTTTGGACAATGACTCTCCAAGATCAAGATCCTCCTCAGAAAGTGAAGCCAGAAGAATTCAATGCATGGGTGCAGATAATTGTCCTGTAGTGAGAGAATATTTAGTACACTTAGCAGCTTCTAATGACTTTTGGAGAAAATACACTTACCCAACTGACCCAAATGATGGCCTTGTACCAGGTAACAAAGATTTCACTGACCTCACAGAAACCTGAGGCCCCTATGTACTTAAGCAAGCTGGAAGCATAACTGTGACTCTAGGGCCAAGTTTGAAATTATATCCCAGGTTTGGAGAAGTAGGAAGAGCTATGGCTTCTACAATGATTATATGATAGAGAATAAAAGACTCAAAAATTTTGTAACTGTAAGTGAGCTAACTCAAATTAACATTGTATCTGAGGAAAAGGCAAAATTGTGGACCAAAAGGACACTAGACCTGCAATCTCTGATCTGAACCCATTCTCTACCATATTTACCCTGTGTTTGCTTGGGCCAGTAGCAACTTTTCTAATGGAAGTCATGAATTCCTGTGAGCCTTAGATAAGTGTCAGAACCAGTATTATCACACAGAGAAATTGGAAGAAGATGTGAGGTGAGAAAGGCCACACAGATCTATTGATCTTAGTCCATAAAAATCTTCTGATGGGTCCTGTATTGTTTGATACATGAGTGAACTGAATGAAATCCAAAACAGCATCACAACCTTTACATGTACTTAAGGTTATATACAAGATTATTTTAATCTCCCTGACCTTAGAAAGAGCTCTCTTGGGGCTAGAATGTGATCCATAATTAACAAATATGAAGTGTAGTATGCAGTGACTTTAAGAAATGAAAGCAAATCAGCCATAGAGGAGGAGGTAAAGAGGCAGTGATATCAAACTTGAGTTAGGTTTCATGAAACACCAATAGCTGCCCCAGTGAGAGAAACAAACCCAACAGAAAAATGGAATATGACAAGGATAATATTAGTATGGTAGGAACAGGAGTTTTCACCCACCATTTTGTGGTATTATCTGAAGAAATGGCAAATAGAGAAATCTCAACCCAACTGTCTGCCCTTCAAGACCAAATAGATTCATTGGCAGCAGTCATCCTCCAAAACAGGTGATGACTAGATTTATTAGCTTCAGAAAAAGGAGGCCTCTGTGTCTTCCTAAAAGAAACCTGTTGCTTTTACACTAACATTTCTGGCTTGGTGAGAGATGATGTAAAAAAAGTTAAGAGAGCAAGCTACTAACTTTGATCATTGTTCCTCCTGATGGAATATGGGGTGGTCTTCTACCCCAGCTATGTTTTCCTGGTTAGCCCCTTTCCTCTTCCCAGACTTTTTGCATAATTGTTGGCCTTATTGTTGGACCCTCGCTGTTTTGGCTGTTCACCTCCTTTTTCAGAGGACCATCAATGCCACTACCCATCAGAGGGTCCAAAACATCCTACTGCTGAGATCTATTATAACTGCTTAATACCAATGCCTACAGGAGTCCACAATTGGCACCCCCTTTAAGCAGGAAGCACTTTAAGAGATATCATAGCCCTCTTCTCCCTTTCACCTCTTTCTTATCAAATAGAAAAAGGCAGGAATATTAGATATAAGGACATAGGTAATGACATTTTGAAACATTTCCTCCATCTACGAATGAGTCACCTCAATTCCTGCCCTAAACCCCAAACAATACTCTACAACCATCCAAAGGAACCTTAAACACTGCCATTATCATAAGAAAGGACTCTTCCCTGAAAATTCCCTAGCACTGGCCTAATCCTCTCCTCCACTCTCTATATCTAACCCAGGCTATAATTGGAAGGGGGTTCCCAGCTTCCAATGGGTCTCCCCTCCACAGGTTTCTCCCCAATAAACCTATGTTCTTGTGAGTTGCTCTCTTTTTACATTTATTGACTTCTTTCCTTATCGTAAAGAACAACAACAAAAAATTAAAACACTGATAATTTAATTTCTTAGTGTTATTCAGTGACATTTGTCCTATATCTCCTAACAGATTTAGAAAGAATATGTGCATCATGACAGTTTTACATTGGCAAAATTTTATATTTTTCACTTGAGGAAAATCCTTAAGAGCCACATTAATCTTAAGGAAATGATGAGGTGACTTCTGGATATCCCTGAAGAAAATGTAACATGTGAGAAAACTATTTCTGCCTTGATGGTTCTGTCCATAAACAACAATGAACACTAAAAAAGTTGCTTATTTTTTGGAGGGAAAATGTGGTTGATGGTATCTATATATGGATATACAACTATTGACACTGGCAGATGAGTGAGAGGTCCACATCAGTGGTAACCTTTTGAAGAGATCAGGTGGCCTTGTGGGACAGCCTGGGTGAGGCAACTGGAAGGCAGGGGCTCCCCACATTCCGTGACATCTCCCACCTTCCAATTCTGTTAGATGGTTACCTGGCGCACTCAGCCCTACCTCCTCATTCCTTCAGAGTCTGAGCTATAGGCAGAGCCCTTAGGCTTACACTCTGGAATTTGGAAACTTATTTGTGGTGTTAAGGACTATCAAGTATAGCAGGGTGTTCAACATTTTCTCAAGAGTAAGTTTATGATTACAATTATTGTCATCCCCTAGTCATGTTGAAACTCATTTGATTTCATTTTTTTAATCCATTATTTGTTTGGGTTTCTTCTCTCCAGTCCTTAGCTGTGTCTTTGCAGCTACATATATCATCATGGCAAACTCTATCAGCCATTCTCACAATCAAGGGGCAGAGAAGGATCTTCTCCAAATCAACCAGGAATTACGCTCTCAACTAGAAGAGAGCAAACTGCATTTCCAAGACCTCAATGAAAAATTTCTGGTATCTGAAGCCACTGCCTACTCCCTGGCCAACCAGCTGCAAAAATACCGTAAGTTTCATAAAGGTTGACAGTTATCAAGTGGTGAATGATTGTCTTTTCCCTCTCTGAGATATAAGATACCCTCCCAAATGGATTCTTTTTCCATCTTTTGTTAAAGTAAATTCCATCCTTAACATATTTGTAGTGACTGTTTTACCTTCAGTTTACTGAGGCTGGAAAAACTGAAGCAAAAAGAGTTTAAGAACTTCTTGTTTACGGTGAGGTGCAGTATGGGTGTAGGGTTAAAATCCCAGATACTGATTTCTTGTGGAGTCATGGAATTACCTGTTTTCCTCAATCACAGCTGAAACCATTTTTATCAGGAAACTCTCTGTGTCATATCAGATCCTATAGCCATCTAACAAACATATCGTTCTAAATGTCTCGGACTAATGATCTTTCAATCAGTTCAAGTTTGTTGAGTGCTAATTGGACAGCACTTTGTGGTTATTCTGGGAAACATGGTGACAGGGCACAGTACCTATTTAGAGGAACTGAAGTGCAGCCTGGTGCTAGCAGAAACTATGGTATCTAGATGTGACATCATCAAGACCAGGGACTCTCCTGGTGAGGGAATTCCTGGTTCCTGGGACACAGACTCTTCTTATGAATGTTGGAAACTCTTCTCCCTGGAGTACAGTGGAAGGTGTTTCTGGGATATCAGAGAATCTGTAGCATCCTTAGGTCTGTCCCTGAGGTGGTGAACCTTCATGGGTGCAAAATGAGCAGCAGGTCCTGAAGCTGCTGTATGTTCTGATCTATTGACTGTGAAGTCAAAGTGAGAATGAAGGTAGGTGGAGGAGACCATCAGCCCAAGTAAAACTCAAGCAACACCCTGGCAATAGCAGCCCTTTGGCCTGTTCAGTAAAGTGGGCTGTTGGTACTAAAGAATCATGGGAATAATAACCTGTGCAAATCCCCATGGTTAGAAGGAATCTGGCCACCTCCAGCCCCAAATATTCTTCTTTTACCTATGTTTTTTCCAAACATCAATTGCTAGTACTTTTCTTTTAATGAAAAATTATTACAGAAAAAGTTAAAAATTGAAACCTATTAAGGAAGTCAGGAGATGAGTTTTGGGAAAACAAACTATATTACCATAATTCTTTTGAATCATAATATAATTTTAGGGACAAAAAAAATTGAAGTTGAAGAAGAAAAACATCCCCTAGATCTTGTTGAGGTAACCATGTTGATTATGGGCACTGGAACTGTTTCCTGGGCTCTAATCCAGGCATCTCATCTTTTCTGTCATTCAGGTTCCTACTCTATTAATATGGTATATAATAAGATCTATTATGAGTTTTAATGGACATATGAATTATTTCTCATAAAGATTATCCCTCAGTAAGTGCCCAGCACAGAATGAACACTGGTATATTAAAGTTCTGTTATTCTTCATTTATTATAACTTAATAATGGTATATTTCTTTCAGTCCTTTATGGTCTTAAAGGTTTTTTTTTCATACAAGTGTAGTCAGACACTATTTTTTCTTATATGGAAACGTTTATTTATTGTTGAAATTCTGTGTAGAATGGAACCTTCACCTCTGTAGTCCTAGGAGCCTTCCTGAGTCTTTTGGGAATCAGTGCTTTAAGTCAGGGTAATGTTTGACTTAAGAGGCTACAGCCCGGGTAATTACAGTTGCCCAGGATTCAGAGTCAGATGTGAATCAGTCAGCTGCCAAATACAGTTGCATTACCTTGCCAAGCGTAGAGCCTGTGACTGAAGTTTCTGTGTTCTTGGGGTGGACCCGCCTCCTCCTCTGAAGGCAGTGCCCACTGCAGCATGTCCAGCTTTCCACTGAGGCAGGCTCTTCTCTCTTTTCCCAGAGTGTGGAAAGCACAAAGAAATCATCGAGTCTGTGCTCGGGGAGAAGTTGCAGTCCAAGGAAGAGGAGCTGGCAGAGAAGCTGATACTAACTGAGAAGTTCAGGTAAGGAGAATGTGTTGCACAGGGCAGGCAGGTGGGTAGGTGTGTGCATCTCTGAAGTGGGGCAGCTCAGCTGGGGAGTTACCACCTACCTTTAGCAAGAAAGGCAGGAAGTCACATGGCAGGTATATTTGGAATATTTATAAAAGAATTTTGGACTAAATAATATGAAGTATAAGATGGGCTAAAATTATAAAAAAAAAAAGAAATAAAAGCCTCATTTGTGATTTTAGAGCCTATCAGTCTCCTTTTTTCCGCATCCCAGTAACTCCAGCTGTATAGATCAGGACACATTTATGTATGTGGCTTACATCCTGCTCTGGCACAATACAGTGTGTCTATATCCACATAGAAATGTCATTGACCAAATGAGGAACTGAAGGCTCATCTTCAACAGGAGAATCAGGAAAATTTTTGACTTTGATTAAAGAAGAGGAGGAGATGTCTAGGAATTTTACAAGAACATTTTCTGTTACAGGGGAGGCCTTTTTTCTTTCTCTTTTGTCAAAGGCAAAGGGAATTCTCCTTAGCGGGCTCCTTGGGTATGTTTTCACAGAAATCTTTGTCAAAACCCATACAATCTATTGTGCAACTCTGCAGGCCTCAATTCCTCTCTATTCCACTTCAGAGAATCGAATGTGTTAATCCACAACCAGGCCCAGGAGCTGTCCCAGTTAAAGAGAAAGATCCAACAGGGCAGAGATATAGCAGTTGTTCTCAGCCAGCAGCTGGGAGAACTTCTCACTCATGAAGACTCTAACAGCCACCAGGGGCAGAATTTCTTGGAGCTACTGGAGGAGGGGCAGTGGATAGCAGAGTGCCTTATCCTTAAACTCAGTCTGGGTAAGTGGTCTCAGACCCTGTTTATCCTGAGCTTTTCCAAGGTCCTTGGATCACATGATGTTCCACCCAAAAAGTGACTTTTTTGATGAGATCTTCTGTTTTCCATGTCAAATTCAGGACATGGCAAGATTAGGGCTACCTCGGTGGGAACACAGAAGATATTTGCAGAATATGTAAGTCACAGCTGTTCAACTATATTCTTTCTCCCTGATAGAATGTGGCTTCTGGAGAAGGAGGGAGCATCCACCCAATGTTAGAGAAGGGAAATGTGACAGGAGGCCCCACGTTAAGACTAAATTATTCTGGACTAGGGGTGAGAATTTCCCAGCCTCCAGCCTGAATTCTTTCACTGTTAACTGTGGCCATTGGTTATTTCATCTGTCCTGAATTCTGCAACCTTATCTAAGAAAAAAGGTCTGGCAGTAGTTGTAGCCATCATGTGTGGGAATGGAATGTTCATGAAAGTACTTAAAAAAGATACAGACCTTCATTCTTTGGAGTTTTTTTTTTAAATGACCTTGATATAGAAGTGACAAATGAATGCAGCATTGCTTTCTATTTCCAACACCTTCTGTAGAGAGAATTTCTCTGCATAATAGCCCAGGTTGAGCTTGTTATGACTGATGAGGAGAGAGTGATAAGTTATCATTAACTGGAGACCACGTTTTACATGGGAATTCTCGCTACACTGTACAATCTCTGGACATTGGAAAATGTATAGTGTCGTGTGTCTTCCATGTGCAGACTCAACAGAGTTTCACTCCAAGTCCACTGTCATCCACCTATTCATACCTCCTTCACTGAGAAACCATGTCTGTGTATCCTCAGCTGTGTGTCATGCAAAAATTTTACCCCAGTGTATGGCTCATTTTTAACTTTCAGCTCTTTCTTTCATGGATTGTGCATTTGGTATTGTGCCTAAGGAAGCATGTCTAAATACCAAATCTCCTAGATTGGACTTTATTCTTTGTTGTCTTTTGGAGTTTCATAAAGCATCTTTGTGTTACCCTTTAGGTCTATGATCCATTCCTATTTAATTTTTGTGAAAAGTGTAAGATGTGTATCCAGTTTCATCTTTGAGGCATGTGAGTGTCCACTGGTTCCAACGCCACTTAATAAAAAGGCTCCTTTCTCCTGTGAATGGCCTTAAATCCCTGGTCTGATAAGTCAGAAACATCTGCTTGGTCTTTCTCTAAAAAAATATTTTTACTACCGAGCTATCCTTAAATTATTTCTTAAATGTTACACTTGGGTCATCTGAGTGACATCAATGGATGTAAATGCAACTCTCAGTGAGGTTTTCTGTTATTCTGCCTAGTGAGTAGACATTTAAAAAATAAATTAATTGTTCTTTAAATGGCTCAAGTTGCAAATAAACAAATTGGGTAGTGGCATCAGCCTATGAAATGTGATGCATCCTTTTCATGTGGCTTCACAGCACCTCAGTATCCAGGAGAGGAAAAGTCTCAAACCAAAGCCTGAATGTTAGTGGTTAGGAGCCCTGGTTTAGTGACTGCGGGGAGCACACATGGAGACTGCTGAGGCTGCTGGCCAGAAGAACATTAGTAACTTCAATAATGCACATGGCATTCTTGTGAGAAGTGTGAAATCAAAGATGTACATCCCAAACACTTTAAGGACAAATCTTTAACATGAAAAGCAGGATGTAATATCTTAAAAGATTAATTTCTAAAAACCCTATTTCTGATAAATTTATGTACACAACTGTTATGGGGAATTCCTGAAAACATCTTTGACATTGTCAACAGTAATTTATATTTTAGCAAAGTTGTCCACATAGTTAATATTCTTCTGGTCTGTTTTTTCCTCTTCTGAAGAAATCTGTCTTTTTTTTTCTTATAAACCTGTTTTGTTACCAACCAGTAGAAACAGAAGACTCTCATCTTCTTTCAATCTTAAAATCTACCCCTTGAAGCCAATAGTGCCTGCAAATGATTCTATTTCTGCTACAGAGGAGGTGCAGAGGAACCCCTCCCCGCTCTGGAAGAAGTAGTCTGTATTTGTAGCTTGGTCTTCCTGTGCAGCTGTGTCTCAGACCTGTATTGCACTTCCTCCCCATCCAGAACGCCTCTTCCTGTAGCTGTCTGCTTGGTAGGTTCACAGTCCTCCACAAACTCATCATACATGATCTGTAGAATTCCAACAGACTTACCCACAGCACCACTGCTCACCAGGATAACTTTGGGGAACGTTAAAAATTTAAGACCTTTGGGTTTATGGGCAGCCATCTTGTGTTGTCAAGTTTTCACCACAGGATTAAGAAAAATCTGCACAGGGAGCCTGTCTACTGCCACATGTTCCAGAAGCCTCAGGTGGTCTGAATCTGTCTGGAAGGTGCTTCATCCTTGTTTTCTGGGAGGCTCCTTGCCAGGAGAGTCAGAAGGAGGATTCTGAAGGTAAATGGTAGAGCCTGGACAGCTGGAAGAGGAGGAGGACTAGGGTGTCTGTTCTGGGAAAATCTACGCTCCTCCTGGCAGCTCCAAGACTTTGTTATGTGTATATTGTAGTGATATGTTTCACTCCTAAAATCCTCTCTAATGTTTTTCCTTTGACTGAATTTCTCCCAATATTTCTGCTTAAGTCTGAGATTGAACTTCTTTCATATTTATTTTTCTGTTGCGGGTGAGTTGTGGAAGGACAGGCCTCCTTCCACTGTCATGGGATTCATGACAGTGGATTAGGTTGTAATCAGCCAGTGTCTTGGACTGTGACTTTTCCAATTGTTCCAGTGTTCCTGCTGCCTCTTCATTCTGGTTATTCCTGTGTATACCACCATGATTTTCAGTGGACCCTCAGATAGAGTGGGTTCTCTTCAATGGAATCCTCATGAGCTGAATCTAGAGAAGAGACTTCCTGCTCCTCCAGATGTCCTTCATTGATATTTATATCAATGCATCATGTGTATTACTTTATGTCTGACTAGACATTTTTAAATTTGATTTCAGAGAATCATGAAGATGTGGAGCATGGAAAACAGCAGGAATCAATTGCTCCCAGGTAACAATGAATATTTAAGGCCTTGAAGAGAATGGGTAAAATGAGAGAAGGGTCCTCAGATGATGAGACCCAAGAGATCAAATGTGGCCACACATGTCACATGCAAAGGCAAATAGAAACTGGTGTGACTACATCCATCAACCAGTGAAGAAGTTCATCTTTTAACAAGATGCCCAATGTCCTTGTGGTGCTCATCTGTATCCAAGTAGAAGTAATTGGCCTCATGAAAGGTTTTCTTTAATTCACAGAATGTACATCTCCTCTCTTGTATGAATCAACTGAGGATTAGATGTATATCTGGTTACTGGATGGTTGGCCTTACTTTGTTGGCAGGCATTTCATAGCAAGGATCCAAAACAAAAAAATTGCATTATGACACAATTTACATACAAAGAATTCTGGATTCCAAAAGATATCTTGGACTCTTCAATGTCTCTGGAGCATTAACTGTCTGATGTGTGTAAAAGTCAACATATTTTATAGAAAAAGGCTGAGGCTCTGTTAGGTTCTCTATGTTACTGTGGGTCATGATTGCATAATATAGGTAGGAGCTGAGACACTTTCCTTTTCAGCTAATTGTCCAGTCATTGTACAGAGCCAATCCTGCTGTCTCTTGCCATGAAGACATCTGCACTCTGTGAATATCCTAAGAGGATCATTTTCTTTCTCTTAGAAGGGAATGCCCTTGACCTTCTGTGACCAATCCCTTAGGCTTCTATCAGGACCACTTAGGACTCTTGTATCCATTCCTTCTTGGTTTAATCTTATGCTTTACTATGGTTTAATCAACAGTGATGACATGTTGGATGAGCATGAAGTCTCTTCTCTGCATGCAGCTCGTGAGTACTCCATTAAAAGACAACTGCACTCCTGTCATATTTTGGGGGATACAATGACAAATTCAGGGTGATGAACACAGGAAATCCACAGTATGGAGGTGATAGAGGTTCTTATAGATTCAAAGGCCACTGATGCATGTGTGTAGCAAGTGTCTGTATGAGCTCATGCTTTCACCCTGGGATAGCTGATCTCTCTTTCAGTGTTCCTGTAATTTTTGACCCTGAACAGTAAGATTACTGAGGAACAGTGACCATCGAAATAAATTAGTACTCTTGATTACGTCATTGGAGATACTATTGACAGGGTCCATCATGAAAGTGTCTGGAGTTATTCCTGAAGGCATGGCTAAGCCATGCTTGAACCCTGGCACTCTTCTCCCCTTCATTAGAAAATATCCTCTTCTCTCTGTAGCATAAAAGGTCTATCCTCAGAGGACCTACTGATTCTATCCATAATTTTACTCCCACTAATATAATCTCAAATGTGCCAAGAAGCACTAGCATTATAGAGTAAGGTCTAAGTCTTGAAGAAAATTCTCTGATAGTTTTTAAGCTTTTCCTGATCATTGAGATAAATAATAGTTTTAATTGGGAAAAGGTTATGTTATTTGACTGAATGCTACAAACTGCCCAGGAAGGATTTGCATTTCTCAGAAGACACAACCAGAGACTTCCTCCAGTGTTCGTTCCAGAGTGTCCATTCCCCAAATCGAAAATATTCATCACAGACTTTGTTTAAATTGGAACAGAGTTGGTAATGGGGGATAAGTAAGCCCCAGGGTGTCCTTGCTGCACACCAATAATATTCATCACACCCTATATTTAAATTGGTACAGGGTTGGTAATGGGGCATAATTAAGTTTTTGTTTGTGACTGTTTTTGTCTGAATATATTTGCAGAGACTCAAGGCAATGAGAAGCAAGAGGAAGCACCAATGTCTCCCAGGTGAAACTGAAAGCAAGGGTGACATCTTGAGGCTTTAGATTCAGGGAAAAGTAGGAAGTACTGACTACATCTATTTTGTTCATTCTGCTAAGCTGGAAGTGGGTCTGGTTTTTTTCTTGGTGTTTCTTTTATTATTTTTCACCTTCTATTATTTTTGTTGTTCTTGTAGTTGTACTGGAGATTGAACACAGGAGCACTTTACCACTGATATATATCCCCTTTTTAAAAAAAATTGAGACAGGGTCTCACTAAATTCCTGAGGGCCTTACAAATTGCTGGGGTTGGCTGTGAACTTGCATTCTTCCTACCTCACCCTTCTGGGTTGCTGGGATTACAAGCACGCACCAACACACCAGCTGCATTATTTTTTTGTTTATTCGCCTAGAGACAGACTGACCCCAAGGTGAACTGAATTCAGGTTTTCCTGCACTCAGGGTGAATCACTATATTCTCCTGTGTCAGGTAATTTTGAGTAAATGAAATCCTTTTCCTGCAAACTTGGCTTGAGTTGGTTTGCTGTAGTGAAATATCAAGAAATGTGACCATCTGCAAGGAAATTCAAGTTAAATATCAATATTGAAAAAATGTGGCCTGAAATGCCCATGATCATTTGAAGTTGATAACGACTTAGGACCTTCATGTATTAGAACCCTGCATGGGAGTGGAACAAAATGCACTTAGGGCTTTCATTGTGGCATGTTTCACTCTTGGACCATATAAGGAAATTTGAGTTTTCTTCCTCAGAAGCATGTCTCTTGCCCAGTGCACTGAGCACTTACTGCCCTCTCTCCCACTCCACTTGCCTTCTCAAACTCCCATGAAAATCACACTCTGTTCTAGTCAGAGGGGATGGCTTTGATCATATCTCCAACCAGGACCATCACAGCAACTCCTTCCCTTGGCTTCATACAAACACTGCAGTCTTACCTTCCTAAATTATCATTCCATATGCTCCAAAAGCACAGTTGCTACACCTGCCACCTTGACTCCAGGAATGCACCAAAATACTATTGTTTTAAAAATATAACTTATGTTTTTAACATACATTATAGTGCCACCAAGATATTAGTAGCAGCCTCAAAATTCACCATCTGTTAGCTAATGTAATGTAATGGGAAGGAATAGCCACTATGCCTTCTGTGACTTCTCATTGAGGATTCAAATCAGGACCAGCTGATCAGTTGTGAAGTCCAAACTTTTATTGATTAGCATTCTGTTCTCTTTACATACGTGGATCAGCACGCAGCTGCAAGAGGAGGATATGGATGAAGTGTTGACATATTCACTGGATGAGATATATTTGGTACCTTCTAGTCAGCATGATTTTTCTGACTCCCCCTTGCTTCCCACGAGTCCAGCTTCCCTCTCTGAGGAGCACAAGGTTTACTCTACACCAGATGTGGCTGGTGAGTTCACACCTTACAAGGAAAATAAGGTTCCCAGTGATTTCCCAGATAGATTCCCAATGTTTTAAGTTCAGACCTCTGTGTAAGATCTCCCTGCAGGTAGGCCCTGTAGTCACACATTAGTTTGAGTCAAACACTAGGACTAGGTTTTAAGCACAGATATAAGGTGGGACAGGTAGCTTGCAGTCATCCTAGTTCAAGGCCAACTTCTCTCACCTTGACACTGACTGTCAAACGAAGGTTGTGGAACAATTCAGACTAGGATGAAGAGAATTTCTAAAGAAACTTAAATATTTCCACAACATGCGGATGCCTCATCATTTGTCCCAAAGACAGTGTTACAATGGGACAGCTCATCTCTCCTCTTCTTGTCTTGTTAAATATCAATTCTGAATAGTGTTCATTTTGCATTTGTACATGTCTGAGGAAGCTGGCAAGATTGCCTATATTTTTGGAGATGGTACCATGGTTCTTTGGCTCTGTTGACAAATCCCAAGCTTTCATTTCCCATGTAGTATTTTCCCTGGCACAGTATTTTGTCTGCAAGCTCAGTCCAGATAAGGAGTCCCAGGCCCTTGTTACACTGAGCTACGCCACGGTCCCTGGTTCCAGGTCACAGGACACTCCATACCTCTGTAAGTAAATATTTTACCAGCTTTAATCTCTCACGTCATGTTTGGACTGTGAGGAGGTTGAGTTGATGTGGTTGGGAAGACAAAGGAGAAACACATAGGGGTGAGGAAAGGGTTAGAGGACAATAGGAGGCCAACGGTTAGAGTGAAAAGAACTGTGGTGGAAGGATGAGTTTCTCAGGCCTTATTCAGGTGGAGAAATGGAGAGAATAGCTGGACACATACTTAGTGACCTAAGGAAACAAAGCCATTTTGATTATTTCCCACCAGGTCAAAGATGTTCTTAGTAGAAGGATTATAAAAAGGATCCAGTGTCTTTAAAGACAAACGTGGGACTATTCAACAATTCTCACAGTGTACCCTAAAATCATGTATCTTGTATTATTACATCATGCCCAGATAGGGCAGGGAGAGACAGAACTACTTGTTTCCTGACAGGACATTTCTGAATTTGCAGATTGTCATGAAAATGATGAAAACGAGGAAGAAAAAACTCCAGTTTTTAAAATGAATGTGAAGAACAGGTAAAACATAGAGAGGGTCCTTGAGAGGACAAAGAGGAATGTGGCCACATTCATGATGCAAAGTTAAACATAAACTATCAGTTTTACCAATTTCGTTCACCCAAGCATGCCATCACCCCCCTAGCAAGGCTTTGTATTCTCCTTCTGGTACTTGCTAATTTAGTCCAAGTAAGTTGCAGGGGATTTCCTGTTCCACCACATTTCATCCATCCTTTGTATAAAGCAAAAAGGCAGAGTAGGAGTCTGACCTCATGCATACATCATTTTTATTGGCAGGGATCTCACATTATGGAAGGCAGCTGGACACACACATACATGCACACATGCATACAAATAAAACGCTGTCTCAATGTATCCATTTATGTTTTATTGGCAGTATTCAGAGAAAAGAACTTAAGTTCAAGAACTCTTGGAGTTTCTAGGTCTCCAGCAGTTAAACTAGTTTCAGTAAAAAGAATTATCTACAGTTGCCAATAAATGTATGAAAATTCTGTTTTGAATACTTCAAAGGAATATTGATATAAAAACTATCTGAAAGCTAATAACCTGTCATTTTATATTTTTATAATACATATAATTTAAAATTTCCCCTTGTATCTTATTTCAGGGATTTGGATTTTCTAATTGGAGTTCAGGCACTAGAGTTGGCCCACTTAAAGAAGAAGGTGCAAGAAGGGAGAGATGCCACTTCCTTCATCAATAAGCATCTCTTGGACCTCCTCACCCAGCATGACCCTGACAGCCACGAGGGGCAGGGGCACAGGGAGCAACTGGCTGAGGGGTGCAGGCTGGCCAAGCTCCTTGTTGGCAAACTGAGCCCAGGTAAGGTGCCCACAAGCCCTGCTCTCACTGAGCTGCTCCAAGGTGCCCAGCCCAAGTGAGGCTCCACTGGGCAAGCAATGATTGTACCTGCTATCCTGGTATCTACATTTTGTTTGGAGCCTTGACAGATGAGGACTACTCAGGGGGAGGACAGTAGATACGTGCAGTTGGTAGAGGCTGCAGAGTTCCTACAGTCACCTTCCTCTCTGATGGAATGTGGCATCCACCCAGCATCCTCCCAGGAAGGAGAGTGTGACAGGTGGAAGTTTGTGAGATTGAGAAGAGAAGACCCTGGGCTAAGCTTGAAAACTTTGCAGGTATCCTCATGCTGAATATAAGGTGGGCAAGGGGGTGATTTATCCTTCCTGAATTGCTGTTCATTGTCTCTAAAATATTTAAAATGTGTGATGCATGGTAGCTGGGGCCATCAAATAGGAAATGAGGATGCCTTTACAGCAGGATAAAGTCACTCCTGGGGTTAGTTTAAGGATTTGCTATAGTTGAATCTGGGGGTGGGATGTAGGGTGCATGCGTGCTTAGCAGGTAACATGGAATTTTCCCTGATTAAGTGACAGAAGCAGGCATGTAGGATGCTGTGGAGCCCCTCAATGTATAGAGAACCATAGAATGGTTTGTCTTTCCTCTCTGTAGAGGAAGGAGAAGGTTTTCTCTGAAGATCGTCCTGGGTGGTAAATCACAGCCTGGGAAGCAGCCATGTGGCAGGAGGCAGGAACTGCAGGAGCAGCCTGATGTTTCATGAATACCTCCAGTTTCTGTTGATCTGAGGAAGAAAAGACACTTTTCTCTACCCTATTAAACAAGTAGCATGCAACTAAGGAGATGCCTTGGGTTTGGGCCGCCTTGTTTCATGGATAGGAATACCCTGACAGGCCATTTCATTAAAGACACTCATGAGACCTTTCTTGATTCATTCTCTGATCATGTATTTCTCTCTGTGAAGGGAGGTAATTGCATTCCTAATGGATGAGATATAACTGCCTAACGTCTGAATGGGCTTTTATGTATTTGATTATAGGAAATTGTGAAGAGCATCACCACCAAGCAGAAGAGGCCCTGGAATCACTGGCCCTGAGGTAGCAATGATCATCAGGAGAGAGTAATGGTTATGAAAATAGGAACACACAAAATGGCCAAAATACACCTTCACAATGCAAGGATAGAGAAAATCTACTGGTGATACTGGTTTAATTTGCTATGCCAGTTGGCACTGCCTATATTCTGTGTGGCGTTTGTATCATTTGTCTTGTCCAAAGTGAAATAGCCAGGTGCAACAATGTCCAGCACTGTTAGAGCTGACTGGTTCTCTCCTCTGTAGTTGAGAACTAGAGTGGTATGTCCATTTTTCCTGCAGGTGTTGCCTTCACCTTTTAGCAAGCATTTCATAGCAATAAAGTCTGCATGAAGTAGAAATTCACTCCTGTCCTGTCGTTAGCATTCATAGACTCCTGGGGGTCTGTAAATACCTAAGTTGCAGGTTGTTACTGGGCCACAGCTTGCAAAATGAAAACGTCACAGTTCCTCCAAACATGAGCTAGACTCACGCTTTGAGGAGGTATTTGGAAGATAGACTCACAGAAAATTCTCTGAAAGTCCTCAGCACCTGTCATTGTGGCATTCCCACTCTGAAAATGTCTTCTATTCCACTTTAGGAAATATTTTCTGGTACAAGGTCTGGCAAGAGAGCTGACTCATTTACGCCAGCAGTTGAAGGAAGTGAAAGATGCTGCCTTCTCCCTCAATCTGCATCTCACTGACCTGCTCAACCAGGAAGACTCTGACAGCCTCCAGGACAGGGGCCTGTGGGGGCAACTGGCAGAGGCCTGCCAGCTGACAGAGAGCCTAGTCCGCAGGCTCAGCCAAGGTGAGATGGCACAGGCTTTGATCACACTGAAATGTTTCAAAGTCCCTGGCTCACAGATACTCCACACCTCCCACACTAATATTTCACCACCTTTCCTGGTTTCCATATCACAGTTAAGTCCACAGCAGGATGAGAACTGCTGAGTGGAGCAGAGAGGAGAACTGCACTCTATTGAAGGCCATGGTATCCAACTATCTCTGTATTCCTTGGTGGAATGTGCCTGCTGCAACAAGAGGCAACATCTACCAATGCTCAAGGACAGGAGCCAGATTCCAGAGGGCTCAGAGCTTGTCCTATGAAGGGTAGACTCTCAAGTTCTCTCTGAGTGCTGGCTTTTAAACCTATAGGCATGTGGCTCACTTATGGTCCCTGGAATTTTTGCTTCCCCATTTATAAAATGAGTTAAATAGTGTGTTGCTTTTAGCTATAACTGTGGAAAGAGTAAATATCCATAAACTCACTTTAAGAAGGAATATAATCCGTAAGTGTTTGAGTTTGATTCAGTTATAAGAATAGAATCAAGAGGTAGAAATCTTGGTTCATACTAGCATAGATTCCAAAGAGGAACTTCCCCTCGTACACTGCAGAAGCCAACCTGAAGATCCCTGCAAATTCCCCAATAGAAAGAGGTATGAGGTTCAGGAAGTAGGTTCTATTTGAGAATTTTGAGGGGGCATAGAGCTGCTAAGCCTGAGAATGAGTTTGGAGAAGAAGAGATGGAATGAAAGAAATGCAGAAGAACCTGAATAAGTATCCACTGATCAGGAGATCAAAACATTTTGATTCTAACAACTTAATTCAGAGCATGCCATAATAATGATCCACCCAACTGGGGATACTATGCAGGAAGGATCAGCATATCATCCCAGACCATAGCTCATTCGGTATTATCCTCCATATGCATCCAAATTTGTTCATACATACTTTAGGTCTACATGCTTAGGTAAGCTGCTGTAATCAAGTGGGTAAGTGGACATTTCTGAATTTGTTTGCAGAATACAATGATGATGATAATGATGATGATGATGACGAAGAAGAATCACTGGATTCCTGGTAACAATGAATGATCAGAGATAATAAGCAAGGGGAAAAAGAGGGTTTGAGAGTTCTAAAAGTACATATCATGAGGTCAAAAGTAGTTGTAGACTCCATAATCACAGGTAAAGGAAGGCTGCTGACTGCAGTGATGTCAATCACAGACGACATAGGCCTTTTAGCCAGATTATCAATTTTCTTTATGCTAGTTGTAGAGTGACATTGTACAAGATAACAAAGAAGGACTAGGGACTTCCTGCCTTTAAAAAAACTTGTTTCTTTGGGAGGACTAAAATAAAGAAGAGATGAATAGCCCATTTCTTCAGTGTTGTCCCAAAATCATTGACAGGAATTTCACAGCAACAACAACAGCAGACAAAAAACAATCACAATAACAAAAAAATATACCATTTCATAGATATTGATAGAAATATGCCTAAAAGGCACATGGTCACTGGTACTCTACAATGCAAGAGTCTGTATTCACTGGACAGGTGAATGTAAAATTCAACATCTGTCATGCGCAAGGTTGACCCGCTATTACACTTCTCTTTGTGAGCACCCTCTTGGGATTGTACATTATAGGAGTTGAACCTCCATCTTCATCAGCTTGTTATCTGCTCAGAGCCCTGAGCACTGTCGGCTCTCATTCTTTGTGGTTTTTCTCTCAAATCCCCATGCCACCCAAGGTGTATGCATCAATGCAGAATGCTTTCTTTCCTCTGTTTTGAAGGCAGGCTGCCCTGTTGTTAGATGCTACCCTTCTGATTCTAATCATGATGAGCTGGGAGGCTATGTTTTCTAATTCACCTTAATTTTATTTTTTGTTTTTCCTTATCTCACCATTCTCAGCAGTGAACTGCAGGAGGAAAAAGAAAGTGAACTCCTGACAAAAGAGTATTTTGTACCTTCTGTTCATCCTGATTCCTCTGACTCTCAAGAACATCTTAGAAGCTCTGTTTTCCCAGCAGATGAGCCTATAGTCAGCTCTGCTCTGGATGGAATCAGTGAGTACTTCTGTCATAATGCAAGTGATTCCAAACTGTCTCCCAAGTAACCTCCAAATTCTTTGCAGTCAACTGCTCTGTTGAAGCTGATAGATACACCTTCATGCCCAGGAGACCCACTTTGTTTCAGAGAAAGTTCAGAGCTCTGGGAGGCTACAGCTTTGCTGTCTTCTTGGTGCCAGTCTAGGTCTCTTTGAGCGTAGTCGTCATTGTGCAGGCCATAGATTTGCACATAGGCTGGAGTTAGGAGGGAGGGAATCATGAACACCTCACAACCACCACTCTAGCCTGTGCACAACAGGAGTCTGTCAGTGTCTGTGTTTAAACAGTTTTCTGATCTGTCCTTCACTGTTCTGATGAATTGCATTTATTGAACATGTGCTCCATTCTCTGGACAGCCACATGTGCTAGCCAAAGGAGGTCTCCTATGGTTCCTGGGTTGCAACAGAAGATTCTCTGTTTCCTCTGAGGTAGCTTTCCTCTAATAAAACAATTTAGTGTCCAATTCTTCATACATGGCTGTGGATTTCTTCCTCTGAGGAGCACCAATATTTTCCTACTCTGAGGTCAGAGTTTCAACTAGGTAATAGTTGGAGGGCTTCAAAATGAGGAAAGGCAATAAAGATGAGAGTGACTGAATCCACGTAACAGTGATGAGAATCAGTTGTGCTGTAGCCTCAGAAAGATTAAGTATAGCAGATATATGGAAGAAATTTTAGAAAAAGTGAGAATGAAGAGGTGCAGAGAGAGGAAAGTGTTGGGCCTACAGCAATGTGCTACAGGCCAGTCCCTTCCTGAGCCTGAAAGAATTGGCATGAGGTTACTGGAAGCCTTTATTTAGCTCATGTTCTGAGGACATGTTCATTTCCATTTGTAAATGCAAATCACTTTTATTCTGGAGAACTGAGAAGACCCTACTAGAAGGATACTGCACATATAAGAATCATGTACCAGTTATCTCTTGAAAGAACTCTACATTGAGATTCGGTAGCACATCTGGCCCCTGTATTTACAATAAGGAACCAGAATTTCTGCTGCTTAGCTTACAGCTGGTAACACCCTCAAGATGGCAATAGCTGAATATGTGTAGAGATGGGTGATCCATCTACAACAGGAGATTCACAGGCTTCCAAAACCTTGAATAGTTCTATAATATGGAATGTGTTGTTCAATCACACACCTCTCTGTCGCTCTCGACCAACGAGGCAACAATAAAAGAGGAATCAGGTGGGTTCAGCACGCAAAGCTTTATTCTTACTTCTCTTCTTCCTCCTGGAGATCTCTCCAGAAGGAGATCAACAGTGTCTTTTATACATTCTAGTAGCCAATCAACATAAAGCTACATCACAAGTGGCCAATAGGATGCCTGTTACTAGGCAGACAAACGGAAAACAGCGTCCAATGCCTGATCAGTTGAACATGTCAGCCATTAAGGAGAAACCCTGTAGCCATTAAGGAGAAACCCTGTAGTAACTGCCACTGCCCTCTGGCTCTCAGCCAAGTGCCATCTTTGCTCTTAAAGCCCCACATGGCCCTCGACACCTCTCTACTTTATGATATTTCCAGATCTAGAGGTGCTATTTCTTTCATACCTGTGGATATATATCAATAACCCCTTTCATCTTTCCATGCCCTAGAGACTATGCTATGCTATAGAATGTTCAGTCTAGGAAAGACAACTAAGGATAATAATATTGGGATAATATTAATAGTTTGTCTCTTCAGAACCCTCTATACTCAACAGGATGACTTTAGGAATCACTTTTTCTCAGTGTTTGCCATCTAGGCATCCCAAAGTTGACAACTCCTTCAGGTACCTGATGTCTGTCTCTAGGTCATTAGCTGGTTTCACTGAGTGTCAGGGACATCAGAAATGGGTGTTCTGCAAATGCTTAGCAAAGAGAGAATGAGGATTGTTACTGAACTCTCTTCCTCTTTCAGCTCCCACCCAGAAGGCTTGTCCCCAAGGACCTTTGAATGGTGACATCAGCATCAACATGCCAGTGGTGCAAGCTTCACATGCACAGGTGGAGCCAAGGGTTGAAAAGAGCAGTTGCCTGGGGCTGCAGCTGGGTACACATTTTGACTATGGTGACAGTGAAGTCAGGAAGAGCCTTTCCTATACCAACTACAGCTTTCCAGCCAGTAGTGAAAATGGAAAACTCCGGATGCTCTTCCAAGGTAAGGGAAGAAAAGGGAATAGGAAGCCCATATCCATATGTTGATTGTCAAGGTGTTGTGGGTGGAGGGGATGATGGACCTCTCTGTTTTCTCGCAGGGTCAGACTGAAATCTGAGATTCTCTGAGACGTTAGGTGACTGGGAGCCTGATTTTTTAGGATCAGATCTGCTCTCAGATCCTGAAATGTACTTCCTTATTTGTTTTCCCAAGTGTTTACATCTCAATTACCTCATCTGAGTGATCTGAAAAACATTTCTACATTTTTGGTATCACTAATGTCTATATACATTTGTGGTGTCATTAATTAAAGTGATTTCCATAGTGCTAATTAAATTTTTAAAATTGCTCAATGAAAGCATTGACTACATAATGTCAAGAGAAAGGCTCATTCCAGATAAGGGGCCCCTGTCTTGCACATGGTGAGCTCCCATGAGGCACTCATGAAGGATACATTTTCTTCCCGCTGGTCTCTTACAACATTGTTCCACACACGCCTAATCAATACTCAGCTTTTGGTTCTGTTTTCTCTCTCCTGCTCAACTCCTACAGATGCCAGCACATCATCTGAGCTCCAGGCAAAATTTTGGTTGTAGAGATAGTCTGAGTCCTCTGTTTAGTCTTACACACCTTCTTACTGTGATTTCTTGCTGCTATTAAGGCATTTGCTTTTCAAAACATCTATAATTCTTCTAGAATTTCTAAATCTCTTCTATTTTCAAGTGACCAGCATAATAATTATATTATATAATCTATCCCATATTCCTCTATAATAATATTTATATCAGATAAATATATATACATATATATATATACCCACCATATATATACCCATCATTATGCATACTTACTGAGTACCTTACATTGAGTGTATATGAAATGCATCATTCTTACCAAGTTTTTTGAAATTCATAGGTTTACTCTTCTTTTCTTTAAGAGTGGTTTCCTCCCACTTTGATTTTGCTTGATTTGTAACTTTCTTCTTCCTCCACAAAGCACAACCTATATCCACTGTGATTTTTCTGTCTTTTCCTTATATGCCTGGAAGCTAGTCATTTTTACCAGTCCTATTTGACTTGAATATTTTTATAAAATGAGAGCACATTTGCCTCTGCCAAGCTTTTCATCACTGGGTAGGTTAAAAAAACAAGAAAAAAGTGAAACTATCCAAGCCTTTAACACATTTCTGGACTTCCTTGTCCAAGGGCGCTTTCTTGATTTGATGAACTTCTTGCATGGAATAATAATTTAGCAAGGTCATAGATGATGGACCTTTTGTCTGTGATTTTGCTTTCAGAGCTTAACTTGGATGCTTGCCCTGGGCTAAAGAATTTTCCCATTATGAAGGGCAATTGTCTGGAAGGATCGGCTGACAACAAACGTGGATATGAAGCGCATGGCCTCATTGAAGCCACAAATGACCAAAGACAGAATATTATCAAAAGAAACCTATCGTGTAGCAAATGGAGAATAGCCTGCAGATTCCCTAGCTTTCAAACCTCCGGTACAGTGGTGATCATATCTGTGGCTCTGGGATGCACTTGCTTGTTTTAACTCTCTCTGTAGAATTTTAGTTACTCCTCCCATGATTTTTTTCTTCACCGTTCTCTGACAGTTGAAGCAGCCTTGATTGGTCTTACCTCTATCTTCCATGAGGTGCATGGCAGCTTCCATCTCCATCTCTTGTTTGCACTCACGATTGCTCTACACCCACAGCTGCTGTCTTGATATTCTCTATAACTGCTATGGAGAAGACCAGACAAATTGGGTTTATGTGCATCACCTTTCAGAAACATGCTACATTCTCCGAAATTGCACTTCTTGGTCTTTTTATTTTTTTTTTGGGGGGGGGGCTTTCCCTTTCAGCTTTCTTGACTATACTGCCTCTTCCTTCTGGGAGCATGACCTTCCTAACTCACTGGCATGGATCCTTCTGTTGTACCTTCCTTAAGGAATAAGACTAAGTCAACCCTAGAGTCTTATCTTGGAAATGCAAATGAAAAGTTAAAATTGATCAAAAGGAGCCCTGATTACAAACAATAAATTGGAAATTGGGCTCTAGGTTGTAGGCACATACTGGCCAGGAGCTGCTTTTGCCTTCAGCACCATATGTGCTGTCCTGTGCCAAAGTACATGGGTTTTCCTGGACTCAGCATCTAGAGCTTGTGGACTCAATTCAGTTGAAATTGACTGGAGGACATTTAGGTGGCCCTGTAAAGGGATATGTCTCATAATATACTCCGGAGCAGTACTTCAAATAGCTCAGGTAATGAGCTCCTTAGGCTCAGTGTTCTCTCTTTTCATTCATATTTCCACTTGTACATGTCTAGCTAAGCGTCTAAAACATGACTCCATTGAATTGTGAAGCCTGAGAATATCAGAGAGCATTTTTAGCTAAATTGACAAAAGTAAGTCCTGTGACCAACTTTATCAAGACCTCACATTATTGACAAGAACACATGACAAGTTTTGCCTCATAGCAGTCCAAATGATGAGAGTGATTTACCTGAACTTTCAGAAGGAGGAGTTCCACCTATTGTGCCACTGGGAAAATTTAAATCATGAGACAGATGGGAGATGAAAGTTAGATGGAGAAATCAGGGGATTCACTATATCTAAATGATGCTGCTGTGTAATAGGTACCTGATGAGATGTTTGTTAAGATGAACATGCAAGTGCACACCTAAGATTCTCACTTAAATGTCTGCAATGTGCTTTGTGCATAAGAATTTTCAAAAGTTTTTAAGTAATTTTAATACGTTTTAAAATGAGAAGAAGAATCAGGGTGTGCTATAATAGCAGATTATCAATGTGGAAGTGCTCCAAACCTGTGGCTTACTTCATAGAAAAGGCTGAGCATGCATTAGCCATTGAGAACAATGGATTTTCCTCTCAATAAGACTGGTTTTATATCACAGAAAAAAATTTTCAAAGAAAAAAATGCAGATGCATTGATTAGAATTGTAGCTTCTATGTTGGAGCATCTGTGGAAAACTTGTTTTGAATACAATATAAAATAAGGAACACTAGCCACATTGAAGCTCAAGCACACAAAATTCAATATTTCTTCCTTTTGCAAATAATTAAATTTAGTATTTTCTTTTTGATTTTTAAAATAAAACCAGTGTTTTTCATTCAACCGCATGAACTGCACAGCCTTCCAATGGGATCAGCACCACGATTTGGAAGTTTTACATTAGCTCACTTAATTTAATTAGGTAGAATCCCCAAATAAAACTCTTTAGACTCACACCTTTGAAGGCTATATGATATTAAATCACAATGGAAATTCAGAAAGGCAGAATCAATATAATTAAAATGACCATTCTGCCAAATTCCCTGTAAATATTCAATGCAATCCCCATCAAGATACCACTGACATGATTAGCAGTTGCAAAGACAGATGAGAGGATGAGGGATAAACCAGTGAAGCACAGAACGTTTTCAGGAGTGAAACTTCTCTGTATGATACTGTCATGAGGACTGGAGACTGAAGATTGATGGCATTTGTCAAAGCCCTTAGCAGTGCACAACACAAAGAATGAACCCTAATGTAAACTAGGAACTTTACTTAATCAAAATGGACTGATATTTATTCATCAGTTATAACTGATTGCTATGGTTGGGATGAAAGTTTTCCCCCAAAGCTCCTGTAAGACAATGCAATGGCTGAGGTGAAATGATTTGGTTATAAGAGCTTTAACCCAATCAGTGAGTCAATTCCGTCCACCACTGAGGAATAGAGCAAGCCGTCTATGGATAAAACCTCTAAAACTGTGAGCCCTCAAATAAACTTTTCCTCCTAGTTTTTTTTTTTTTTTGGAAGGTCACATATTCACAACAATGAATAGCTGACTAAAGTACAAATATATAATATTAATGTAAGATACTAATACTAGGAAAAATGTGCAGAGACAGGGTATATATGGGAACTTTGTACTATCTGTTCAATTTATCTGTAACCTAGAATGTTCTTCAATATTGTCTATGAAGTTATTTTTAAATGCCATGGTGGAACAGCCGTAAATCAAAGTGGTCAGTGGCATCCTGTGATAACATGGTTAATATTACTTGTAGAAGTGCACCAACCTGTAGTCGAGGACATTGTTCATTTCCATGCTGAGCCCTCAGGTCCTCCTGGAATCCAGTTAGGATGATGTGGCTTTTGTGCTGTGGGTAGCATAGGGAGACCTATGGCATCTGGTAGGACAGGAAGAAACCATTTCACAGGGCAGAACTCAGAGAATACTCTCAACCACTGGGCCTTCATAGGTTCCATCAGCCCCCACAGATAAATACAGTAGGAGGCCAGGAGGAACTGAGGGCTACAGGATGAAAGACAAAAACAACTTCAGGGAATGGCAAATTTTGAGAGAGAATCAGAAGCTAGCAAAAGTATTTAGGTGGTGATTGGGCAACCACCAATCTTTTCCCAAAACAATCATATTGTGATTATAACACAAAGGAAAAAAACTTGTAAAATCACAGTCTGTTCCCAGGGGTAAGAAGAAGCTCCACAACAGTGTCTGCTGCTTACTTGAATATACTGCCAAACCCACTGGTGCTGTAGACATTCAATCTTTCTTTTGATCCAACTGTCTTGTAGACATGAATAGAATAAGGCACTTGGCTTCCAAATGCTAATTCATGACCTTCACCACTGTCTCTTTCTCCCTCAGATCCTGTCCCCCTGCAGGTAATGGCCATAGCCCCTTGGTCCTTTTTATTTTTTCCAACAATATTCTATTTTTTCACTACATTTCACTCATCTTACTCACTACCACTCCCCCAGGACCCTATAGGCACAGATGTGGGAAGAATATGAAATGGTTGATCCTCTATTTTGCTGCCCCCTTTTTTCTGTCTGCAGAGGTGGACTCCACAAGGCAGACACTTGGAGGTCTCTCTCCATGAAGCCTCTCACTCAGTGTTAGACTTGGCACCTAACAGCACCCTGTAAAAGTTTCACAAAAGAAGTCATTCTGCTATGTTGTGCCAAGGAGAGACCTATGATTCTACTGTGGCCTAATAACTTTTTGTCCTAAAAGATCTCAGAATTGGAAGGTATGAAAGGCTTTTGAATGTGACTGTTCTTTGACATGTTTGGACTGGCAGTTGAACCATGATACCCTGGATACATCTAGTGCTGTCATCTGAAACTATACTGAGCTTCCACACAAGGCACTGCATTGGTCCAAACTTGGAGGATGCAGGAGAATGGGAAGAAATAGAACAGGTAAGTTGCAGAGGAGATGGGAGGTGGAAGTGTAGAAGCAGGGTGAGAACAGAGAAGAAAGGCAAGGAGAGGGCCAAGAATGCAAGGGGAAGGGAATAGACAGGAGATAAGTACAGAAGTGTACACTACCCTCTACTTGGGTTAAATAGCTTATACCTGATCTTGGGGGCCCTCTAAGATCATGGTGTGATGTGTTGGTACTGTGGCCTCCAGATTAATCCTGAATCATAATAGAGGACTCACTGGTCTGATAGAGACCTGCACTGGCCTAAAGGTTTTTACACTTTGAATCTGGCACCTCTCCACTTTGCATACAGCAGCTCTTGGTGCAGCCCATCAGGAGGCTTCAGTATTCAGAGGCCCAGAAACTCCATTGAAGGACCTGGAAAACTAGATTCAGCAGCTTTTCCAGTTTGGAGCTAAGAGCATGGAGGCCCTGATGTTCCCAGTAGTACCAGGAAAACAAGAGTTGACGATATCTTGGAGAAAGCAAGAAAACTTCACCTCTGTCTGAATAGAGCATGTGAAGTTTTTTTTTTTTGTTTTTTTTTTTTTGGACACACTCTTACCAGGCTGCATGGGTGCAGGGATTCTAGGTGATATAGATCCTATAAGAAGAATCCTATGTGTTATGTTTTTCTGTGTGCCATCCTGAAGAAGCCCCAAGGAAACATCCCATATCCCCCCACTTGAAAGCTTGCAAAGAAAAGGGCTCCTGCTGGTTTCATAGTTTACTTATTTGGGGTCACCTGGGTATGGAGTTGCCTTAGATCATCCATCCAATCCCATGTCTGTAGGAATGGTTCTGGGCATTCAGCAATTGGGTTGGTGTCACCTAAATTGTCCTTCCTAGCAAATTGCTCAAAGGATCCTGACAGGACCTGAAACCACCCCTCATGATCCTCTCACACCGTGTAGTCATTGAATGTTGGATTGACTGTGTGATGTTGTTGGGCAATGGTGGGGGGAAGGGAAAGTAAAAGGGTTAGGAGCCAAGGAGAAGGACTGCAAGAGATGGAGGAAGACTGAAGTATAGAGTGTTAGAAGGAGCTGGGAAATGAGTGCAGGGAAATCGAGAAAGATGGGTGGAAGGAGAGACAGGGGATAAGGAATTCAGTGGGAGAAAGTAGAGAATGAGGAAGTCCAGTTAATAGAAGTCCTCTTCCAAAGTCCATCAGTGCTCCTTGAACAAGGGGCAAAGACCAAATGCAAAGGAAAGAAAAGGAACAATTGGGAGGGAAGGGATTTTTCATAGAAAAGAATATGCTAGTAGTTTAGATGGAATGGAGGACTTTCATGGAGACCTAAAACAAACTTCCTGGCCACTACTCCCAAACAGATCCCTTAATCTATTCTCAGAGATACACACCTAGAGAGAAGGCAAAGAAAACGTGAATAGAGGATTGATGGTGCTTGAGTCCTGTGGGAGGATGAAGGCCTGGTATGAAATTCTATGGCAGGATGGATGCTGAGAAAGGATATGAAAACCTGCAGGGAGTTAGAAAATCCTTATTCTTATGGTTCCATGGTGTAATGGTGAACACTCTGGAATCTGAATCCAGTGATCTTAGTTCAAGTCTGGGTAGGACCTTTCTGTTTAGTGGAATCAAAGCATTTACTCTGCAGCCAGAGTTGATTCTGCAAAGCAAATTCATTCCTACAACACAGAGTGGGTCTGATTTGGGATTAGCCTTCCAAGTCCCCTAATTATCCTGGTTTAGGGATAGAAACATTAATTCAGATAAGGAAGCTGCTTGGGTTAGGAGCTTTTCCAGGTCTCTGTGTCCCTGCTAAGGCATTCCCAGAGATGCTCTCTTTTTGAGGCTCATTATATTCCCCTGACCATTGGTACCCAGGTACCCAGGCTCCAGGATTCTGGCCAATTCCATGGTGCCTCCCATCAGAAAGTAGGGGTGGGTCAGGTTGAGGTAGTGGGAAGAGCTGGTTCCTGAATGGTTGCTCAGCGATGTGATTGTATAAGCAGGAGGAACAGTGCTGACACCTGAGCAGAGAGAAATGTGAGCAAGAAACCAATAGGGTATCAGAAGGGAAGGATTAGCAAAGAATTGTGTTAATCACTAAGAATGGAGAGGAGACTGCTAGGGGCCAAGTGGGAGGTCAGAATTCCAATCCACTCTGTGATACCAATTGCATAAAGACTTATAGTTAGGATAAATTGTGCACACCAAATGGAAAAGGATGGCTAAAGTTCATCAAAGACACCTGTGTACAAAAGAAAAACTCCAGGGCCACACTGATGGCTCCTTCTGTAATTTATCATGACAGAGTCCAGGGAGGTTCCAGAAATAAGATTTACTACCCAAATTAGGGAACATAGTATGATGGAATATAAGACTGAACATACCCCAAAATAGGAATACCTGCCTGTGAGTATTTGTCTTCCTTGGAAGCTAAACAGCCCATCTTTCTATTACTTCTGTGTGGTTTTTCAGAAGAGAAGTAGTCATGAAATCCAGCTGAATATGGAAGCCCATTTCCTCAAGACTGAAGGACTCTGTTCTGAGTTCTGAGAAAGCCCTGTGTAAGGCCAGTTGTGATTTGGATCCTCTCCAACATAATTCATGGAAAGGCAACGTGTCAACACACCTGTACAAAAACCACTGAATGCATTCCAAGGAGAGGGGATAGATCTTGCATTTCATGTGTTGTTTCTATATATCCTATGAAATCACAGACCTGTCCCTGGAACATCTTGAGCAGGATAAGAAGTCAGGTGACTGAATACTGCAAAATTCTGCCTATATGGCTGATTCTGTCCATATTTAGGGAGCTTCTAAAGGGAAGAACATTTGAGTTTTTATCTTTCCTTCTATGTTTAAAAAAAAAGAAATAAAAACATGGTGCAGGAAAGAGGGGTAAAGAGGTGGGCAGGGCCATAGTTTAGAAAATTCAAAAGACTCTTTCTTCCAAGGATTATCAGCATGGGCTGCAGATTACACAGACAACTCATCCTAAGCAAATAAGACAGAGTTCATCATTTCCTTTAGTCAATCCAAACTCCAAAGAGGGGTTAACAAAATTGTCACTTGCCAATTTTACCTGATTCTCAAATTTGTCTACATACTAGAATCATCTGAGAAAGTGTAATTATGTATACATATCTGGACCCCAAGAGACTTTAATAGTGATGGGATTCATCTTGAGAATCAAATGTTTTAAAAATCATCACAGGAGAGTCTAACAGGCAGCACATTTTGAAAAGTAACACCATGGGTCTTTCTTTCCTAAAATTGAAACACTAGATGTTCACTCAGATCACTAGGAGTTACACATGGAAATTAAAAATGTAAGCATTTACTAGGGATTCAATTAAAATATGATTTCCTACCTGTTTAACACTCCTCTCAACTTCACTCCAAAGCAAGGGAAAGGGAGTGATCAGGTGATTAAAGATAGCTTACTTTTTAATCAAGGTTATAGAAGGTTCCAAATCCATCAGTAACAGTGATCAGTATTGCTATAATCTGGTCTCCTCCAGTCACATAATATGGAGCGCATGCCCTAATCCACACAAAGACAATGTACAGACTTTTGGACAAGAAAATATTAGTCCCACAGCAAAGTAAGTAGCTGCCATGCACCACTGTCCACATGGAAAACTGATTCACAGAAAACAATGAGTGTTGTTAAGTGATGGCCCTTTGGAGAAGACATTCCTTCAGGAGGAAAAGAAAGGACTACAGTTTTCCTCACCTAGATTGGGACCATCTGAACTCAGGTCAAGTGCCTTGACTACATCTGACTCAAACTCAACCCTCAACAACAGACTCTTTTTATCAACAATTGTTCTTCCATTCTTAACTTTGGATAGAGACCATTTGACAAATGTGGAAAGATATAGAAATGGAAGCAAAGGAAAGAAATGGAAGCTAGAGATCACTCGTCATTTTTGCATGGTGGCTAATTATACTTGTTGGTACCAGAATGGCTAATGTAATAAATTTTAGGTTATAATAGCAGCGCCTCCTGTGGTTTCTAAACAAAAAAATAAAATAAAATAAAAAAAGAGGACAACATTATTGCAAAGGGTTTTCAGAATTTGTTTCAAACGAGTTCAGCCCCACACCATAAACAGAGTGGCAGCAAAACCATCGTAAGTACAAAAGGTATCATGGAAACATGGAACCTGGAATAGAAGACAGGATCCAAACCTATCTCTTCCACTTAGTAGTTACTCTCAGCATTAGCTCTGCTCTGGATCTGTGCACCACACAGGAATTTGTAGGGATCAGTAAGAACTGGGTAAACCCTTGACTACTGTTCCTGTGCAAAGCTGGTAAAAGAAAAATTAGCCTCTTTTGTTCATTCTTTGCTGGACTGCAGAAAGGGCAAACTCTCCTGAAAATGTGCATGTTCTATCTGGTTCTGTAAGTCAAACTGGGGTCAGTCTAGATAAAATATCAATTTTCATGGTTGACAAAAGAAATAAGCTGCTCCTAATGGCACTGAGGGCTTTAGGGATATAGATTCTTGAAAGTGATCTTTGGTCACTAGACACCATCAATGTGGTAACTCTTGCTATCAATCTCTGGCTTACCTGGGTTTAGTTACAGGCATAGAATTTGATTTCAAGGCAATTTTAAATTGTTTCCAGATGTTCTCTAAAGTGCTATTCAAACTATGATAGTTTTAATTTTTTCCTTTTTTTTTTCTATTTAGAATCAGACATCATGGCCTTTGTTTCTGATTCCAGTTGCCCGTATTCTCTGACCCAGGATGGAGATGAATCTTGTGTAATAGGAAATGGGAACTCTGTCACTTCTGCTTCTGAATCCCTCCACCATAGACCTTTTTCCCTCAAGCTCATGATGTCAAGAACTAAACCTGATTAAAAGCATTTCACAGCAGAATATGATAGCCCCACAAAGGAGTCTATCCATGTGTGTGGCCAACTATTTTGTAGTCATGTAATCCTACATGGGCAAAACATAAACTCTCTCCCATCCTCACCAATAAGCACTTCCCCAGGCTGTCAGAATTTGATGGTACCCAACTTTGTCAACAATGTGACCAGCAGTTCTAGAGCCTCCTGAACATATCCTGTAACTGATGAGACACACAACAGAAAGAAAACATTTAATGTATTTCAAAATAAGCAAGCAGAGATTTGCATCAAATCTGTACAGTAATTTTGGCAGAACGGCTGTTTTAATAATATTGATTTCGCCTATCCAAGAACATGGGATGTCTTTCCATTTTCTCAGGTTGTCTTCAATTTCTTTCTTTGAAAATTTTCATTGTAGAGGCCTTTTACTTCCTTTGTTAGATTAATTCCCGAGCACTTTTTTGAGGTTATTGTGAATGTGATGGATTTCTTCTTTGGATGAATCACTTTTGGAACATAGGCAAGGTATTGATTTTTGGGTGTTGACCTTGTACCCTGCCATTTTTCTAAACTCATTTATAAGCTCTAGAAGTCTTCTGGTGGAGATTTGTTTTGGGTGTTTTAAGCATATGATCATATCATCAGCAAATAGAGATAGTTTTACTTTTTCTTTTCCTGTTCTTTTTAAAATCTCTCTTACATTTTAATTCAATTTGATGAAGTGATTATATATTGTTTTCTAGACTACTATGAAGTAAAAATTTTGTGTCCTTATTCTCCCCTTCATTTTCTTCTTTATTTGTTTGACATATCTTACATATTGGAAGGAATCATTGTTACATATTCATACATATGTGGATATTGACAAAGTAAGTTAAAATTGATCCAATTCCAAGATCTCCCCCCTTCATCCATTCCTTGATTTCATGTCTCCTCTGTAATACTCCCATGCTATAATTGCCTTTTTTTCTGATTATGATCCCTTTGATTTCCTTTTCTTGATTGATTGATTGCTCCGGCAAGGCTTCTGAGGACTATATTGAATAAACATGAGCGGACAACCTTGTCTTGTTCCATAACTTAGTGGAAATGCTTTCAGTTTTTCTCCATTTAGTATAATGCTATCTGTGGGTTTCTTATAAATGGCCTTTACAAGGTTAAGGTAAGTTCCTTTGATTGATAACTTCTCCATTGTTTTGAACATGAATAGATGTTGGATTTTATTAAAGGCCTTTTCTGCATCAATTGTTATAATCATGTTTTTTTTATTCTGTTTAAGTGATGGATCATATTTATTTATTTGCATAGTTTGAACCACTCTTGCATCCCTGGAATGAAGCCTACCTGGTTGTGGAGTATTTCTTATTGATGTGTTCTTGAATGCAATTTGCTAGAATTTTATTAAGGATTTTTGAGTCTATGTTCATCAGGGTTATTGTTACTTAATTTTCTTTTCTTGATGTATGTTTGTTGGTTTTAGGAATCAGGATTATGGGTGCCTCATAAAAAGTGTTTGGGAGGGTTCAATGGTTCCATCACTTTCAATTCCTTGGAATAACTTAATAGAGATATTAGTTTATCTGTAAGATCTGGTAGAATTTCATTGAGAATTCATCAGATTCTGAGCTGTTTTTTTTTAATCTTTTAATTGTTGCTTTACATTTGTTGCCTGATATTGGTCTGTTTATGGTTTCTATATCATCCTGCATCAATTTGGAAAAATCTAATTGTGAAGCAGGGGAAAGGGTTGGAGTAGACAAAATAAAAATTGGAACCTGGGATAAAATTTTTCAGTGGAAGCCTGGTGGCTACCTGAGCTCGGACTGTGGGAGTTACTGATAGAATTCCAAAGCTCCTTGGCCAGCTTACTGCTGCTGAGTCTTTTGGTCAGCTGACTTCCTTGGGCAAGTTGCTCCTGGAAGCTCTGCCCCTGGTAATAGTCAATATTGTTGCTCCTTAGGAGGTCCTCAAAATTTACTATATTTATTGCATGCTGGATGAGAAAATAACAGTACCTCTTCCTTCTCATTTTTTTTTTGCCATAGGTAGGATAATTCTTGGGCCTCATCCAAAGTCTCATTTTCCAATGCAGCAAAGAAGGGGTAGAGGGAGAGAATGGGAGAAAGTGAACAAGTTACTGGGGCTTCCTTAGAGATTTTAGAGATTTCTGTAAGTACATATCCAAGTAACTCTCCCAAGATAATTTCATATAATCCATAGGAGGCATTTAAGAGTAAATTCTACTCTGAGAAACTATGGCATCAAAAAAAAAACAGGATGTCACTGTTCTTCAACTGTTTTATGTATGCTAGCCATATTTCAAAAACTAAATCATTAATTCTGGGGAAGTAAAGATAATACCATATTGTACATCTCATACAGCACCAGTATAGTGTAGACTCACAGTAGATACTCCATAAATACATTTTTCTATTTTTATTTACTTTTAGTTGGTTCAGCATCAATTTACATATGAAGGGATTCCTTGGTTCACCTTCATACAGGCTTACATATTGACAGCTGCTTTAATCTGATCCTTGTCCAGGAACTATCTCTCTTCCCCCACTCCCCAATCTCATGGCTCCTTTGTAGTTCCCCAGAGTTAAAGAAATTAGTGACTATATAACATGTAATTTACATATTTAGATTAGTAGATTTATATGCCTATCTGGATATATTTGGGGTTATCATGGATGTCAAATGTACTCTACAGTATTGGACACCCCTAACTCCCCTCTCTCTTTCTCTCTCCCCCCACCCTTCAAAGGTGTAGTCCCCACAGCTAATGTGTTACTTCAGATTTGGTGGAGATATTAAATAAAATTGACTAACTTTCAACCTTTCTTAGAGTTTACTCTAGTTTCCATTCTACCCTTAAATCTCTGGGTTTGGCTTGTTTCACCCAGCATGATTTGATGATTTGTTTCCATTTCCATCCATTTACCTGCAAAAGCCATGATATTCTTTCTTATGGCTGAGTAGAACTCCATTGTGTGTGTGTGTGCGTGTGTCTCTGTGTGTATGTGTATGTGTATTATCACAGTTTTTGGATCCATTCATCTAGTGAGGAGCATCTAGGTTGTTTCCACAATTTTGCTATTGTAAATTAAGCTGCTATAAACATTGATATAGCTGTATCTCTGTAATAAGCTGATTATAGCTCTTCTGGGAAAATACCTAGAAATGGGATAACTGAATCACATAGTGGTTTAATCCCTAGTTGTTTAAGGAGTCTCTACACTGCTTTCCAGAGTAGTTGTATCAATTTACAGTCCTACCAACAGTGTGTTAATGTTCCTTTCTCCTTACAACCACTCCAGCATCTTTTATTCTATGTGTTCTTCATTTTTGCCATTCTGATTGGAGTGAGGTAGAATCTCAGTGCAGTTTTGATTTGTATTTCTCTTATTGCTAGTGATGCAGAACACTTTCTCATATATCTTTTGGCTTTTTGCACTTCCCCTGTTGAGAATTTTGTCTTGTTCAGTAACCCATTTATTGATTGGAGTAATTGTGATTTTGGTGTTAGGTTTTTTGAGTTCTTTGTCTTTTCTTGATATTAGCCTCTGTTGGAGAGGTAGCAGGCCATGATATTCTCCCATTGTGTCGTTTCTTTCATGACACTCTTGATTAAGTCTTTAGTTGTGCAGAAACTTGTCAGTTTATGACATCCCACTCATTGATTCTTGTTTTTAGTTCTTGCTATGGGAGTTTTGTTAAGGAGGAAGGTACATACGTGAATATGGTGGAGGTTGATCCTATTTTTTCTTCTAATAGTTGTATGGTTACTGGTTTACTTCTCAGTTCTTTAATCCATTGTGATTTGATTTTTGTGCAGGATGAGAGATAGTGTCTACTTTCAGCTGTCTGCATATGGCTGTCCAGTTTGTCCAGCACCATTTGTTGAACAGGCTATGTTTCCTCCATGCTATATATATATATATATATATATATATATATATATATATATATTTTGCCTCCTTTGTCGAATATCAGATGGTTATAGATGTGTGGGTTGGTCTCAGTGTCCTCTATCTTATTCCATTGGTCTTCCTACCTGTTATACCAATTCAAGACTATTTCTGTTACTACTGTTCACTCTATAGTATAATTTCAGGTCAGGTATTGTGATCCTTCCTATATTTATTTATTTATTTAGCTTAGTAGTGCTTTGATTATTTTGGGTTTCTTATTATTTCATATGAATTTGGGAGTTGGTTTTTCTATATCTGTGAAGAATGGCATTGATATCTTGATGGGAATTGTATTGAATCTATATAGAATTTTCAACAGAATGGCCATTTTATCTATATTGATTCTGCCTAACCAAGAACATGGATGTCTTTCCATCTTCTCAGGTCTTCTTCAAATTCTTTCTTCAATGTTAGATAGTTTTCATTGTAGAGGTCTTCCACTTCCTTTGTTATATTAATTCCCAAGTATTTTATTCTTTTTAATGTTACTGTGAGTGAGGCAGATTGCCTGATTTCTTCTTCAGGAGAATTGCTCTTGGAGTATATCAAAGCAATTGATTTGTGGGAGTTGATCTTGTATCTTGCCACTTTACTGAATTCATTTATGAGCTCTAGAAGTCTTCTGATGGAGTTGTTTGGGTCTTCTAGGTATAGGATCATATATATATAGTTTAGCATTCTTTTTCATTTGAATTCTTTTCTTTCTGTAGTCTGATAGCTCTGGCTAGGGTTTTGTGGACTATATTGAATAAGAGTGGTAAGAGTGGACAGCCATGTCTAGTCCCCAAGTTTAGTTGGAATGCTTTCAGTTTTTCTTCATTAAGTATAATGCTGGCTGTGTGTTTGTCATAAATAGCCTTAATAAAATTGAGGTAAGTTCCTTTGATGCCTATCTGATCCAGAGTTTGGAGCATGAATGGGTGTTGGATTTTGTGAAAGACCTTTACTGCATCAATGGAGATTATCATGTGGTTCTTGTCTTGAATTCTGTTTAAGTGATGAAATACATTTATTGATTGCATATGTTGAACCAGCCTTGCATGCTTGGAATGAAGCCCACTTGATTGTGATGTATTATCTTTTTGATGTGTTTTTGGATGCCATTGCTAGGATTTTGTTAAGGGTTTTGCATCTATGTACATTGGGGATATTGGTCTACAAGTTTCTTGAGGTGTCTTTGTTGGATTTTGGTATCAGAGTTATGGTTGCCTCATAAAAAAGTGTTTGGGAGAGATCCATCTCTTTCAATTTCATGGAATAGCTTATTAAGGAGAAGTGTTAATTCTTCTGTAAAAGTCTAGTAGAACTCAGCTGTGAATCTGTCAGGTCCTTGTCTTTTATCTTTTAGAATGGCTTTGATTGCTGTTTCAATTTTGGTACCTGATATTGGTATGTTGAGATGGTCAATATCCTCCTGTATCAGTTTAGGAGTGTTATATGTGGCTAAGTATTTGTCCATGTCCTCCAAATTCTCCAAAGTAGTTTCTGATAATCATTTGGATTTCAGATGAGTCAGTGGTAATGCCTCCATCTATATTTCTGATTTTGTTGATTTGCTTCATTTCATCCTTCCTTTGGGTGACATTGGCTAGGGGACTGTCAATTTATTTTTTCAAAGAACCAACTCTCTGTTTCATTGATTCTTTGCATTTTTAAAATTTCATTGATTTCATCTCTGATCTTTGTTATTTCCTGTCTTCTGCTGGATTTGGAATTGGATTGCTCCTCTATTTGTAGGGATTTGAGATGGAGCATAATTTTATTTATTTGGGCTCTCTCCTGAGTTTTGATGAAGACACTCAGTACTATGAATCTACCTCTTAAGAATACTTTCATACTGTCCCATAGATTTCAATATATTGTGTCTTCATTCTCATTCATTTCCAAGAATTTTATGATTTCTGTTCTCATTTCCTCTAAGGGCTATTCTTCACTTAAGAGTGTACTATTCAATATCCATGTATTTATGTCTGCTTTGAGAAGTTCACCGTGATCCTTATTGGTTTGACTCCAAATGTAACTTGGTGTCTCTCTCTTATCACATTTAATACTCTTCCCCTCCTTTCTCTGTTGTTCATTTTGAATATGATGTGTCTCAGTGAGTTTCTCATTTGGTTAGGTTTATTTGGGGTCCTACAGGCCTCTTGTATGTGATTTTCTGAATTAATTCTGATATGGGGGAAATTTTCTTTGATTATCTCATTTACAAGACTTTTTTTCTTGTCTATCCTTGAATTCAAGATTATTCAGCCTGTCTTTGTTTTCCTATGTTCTTTCTTCAAGAGCAGAAGTTCTATATTCTACTGAGTTTACTCTAATGTTAATATCTTCCATTGAGCTGTGGATTTGGATGACAGTGTTTTTCAGTTCTATGAGCTCTGCTACATCTTTTTTCTGTTTCTCTTAATTCTTTATTAAAGTGCTGTTTCAGCTCCTGTAATTGCTGTCCTTAAATATTTATTTGTATAATCAGATTGTTGTTCCTATTTTGTAAGTTTTCATCCAGATCCCTATTCATGGAATACTTAGTTCCAGGAGAATTGTTTCCCTTTTTCCTCATTTTCAGTGTCAGAGAGTGGGACCTGAGATCTGTCAGTGGATATCTCACTTGGAGACTTTGTGGATTTTCATCTCTTTGCTTATTTGGGCTGGGGTACAATTTGGAAAGTACAGTTCAATGGCTGACTCCCCAAACTATGATTTATTATTGACCTTTATGATTTCCAATACCTCAAGAGATAAGAGAGAAGAGACAATATTAACAGCCAATGCATACAACAGACAGTGTTGATTTGGTTAGTCTGTGTCCACAGTTACAGTGTTAATTACTGCTTATGAGAAGAGCAAATGGGATTAGCAGCTCTCTTCCATGAGAGCCCTCAGACTATTCCTGGATTAAAAGCAAACACCCATTTTCATATTTGGCATTCACTTCAGCTTTCCAATACCTCCCTATGTGAAGGAACTAAAGGAAATGTGATAGGAATACAGTGAGGAACTTGTGAATTTGGAGAGAGAGCAGCAACAGAGTGGAGATGATGTAGGATGTTCTGCTAGAATGAAAGAACGAGGAAGAGACTGGGATAATGACTTTAGGGGAGGATGAGAGAGAGCCCAATAAATTTTATGTGTTGCCAGAGGTAACAGAAGAAGGGGTCCCAGAGAAGTTCAATATCAGGAGAACCTACAGCAGAAAGAGAAAATGCATTGGTTTGCAAAATTGCAAATAGCAACAACACCAACCCACAGCAATACCAACACAGCAAAAGAAACAGCAAAATATAAATAAAGCAAAATGGACAAACAAAAAACAACAACAAAAGGAATATTGGGAGGATTATGTGTTATTGCCACTGAGGAGGTCAACCTATACAGTGTGGATAGATGACCTGGGTGGAGGCACTTCCAGGGTGAGGTTGCTGGAGGGACCTTTGCTGCTGTTTGCTGGAAGTCAGATTCCCCAGAGTCCTCCTGGTATTATTCTCCTGTGGAGGGAGTGCAGTCTTTCACCACCCATGCTTCCTGTGAATACAGCCTTTTGGCCTTCCTGGGTCAAAACCCTGGGTGCTTTTGTGTCTGCCTGCCCACACTCCTGCTCTGCTTCAGCTAGGGCCCAAGCAGCCACTGACAATCTTGTGGATCCTGGAGCAGCTGCAAAGGTACTTCACTGTTCCTAGGGGAGTGGCTGCCCTGAACTGGATTCTCCTTGGATAGATGCCACCCCAAACTTGAGTATCCTGAGGCTCTCACTTGCCCCAAACGAAGTATTCCAGAGGCAGTCCCAGACCCAGCACTGGGGGGCCTGAGAGGAAGACACCAAACCAGAAAGTCACACCCTGGAGTAGTCTGGGCTCCCAACACAAGGGGCCTGATAGCAGACTACCACTCGTAATACACAGGTTCTAGAGGGCAGCCTGTGTTCCCAGGAAATGGGGCCTGAAAGTAGACTGCCCAGAGAGTGCAGATCCCAGGGTACAGCTTCTGTTCCAGTGTCTCAGAGATTGAAAGTGAGCTCTGTGCAAATCAGACGGTCTGGAGGACCCTACCTTGCACACTCAGGTCTTGTTGATCCACCTCTGTTGCAAAGTTAGGGGGCTTGAACTCTGCCCAAAGAGTGCAGGTCGGGGTTGGGGATAGGGAGCCTCCATTCCAAAGCCACAGTACCTGTAAGAAGTTTCCAACTGGAATGTGCAGTCCCAGAACAATCTCTGCTCCAAAGCCACAGAAAAAGTAGAGAGACTCTGCCAGGTACTGGGGAACCCTCCAGGGTAGTGAGTCAAAGCAGGGCAGCCCCTGGGCCTGAGTAAGTAACAACATGTGTCTCCTGTTGCAGTCAGCTGTCTGATGGTACAGCCACTGAGGTGGCCTCTAAGCTGAGCTCAGGTCTTTGGGGGTAGCTGCCTGGACTGCCCACCTAACATCTAGTGGAACCATATGAATCTATACTGAGCTTCTCACCTAGGACAGTGCAGTAACCTAAGCCTGTAGGATGTGGTGTAGGGAGAATGCAAGTTGCAGTGGAGAAGGCAGGTGGAAGTGTGGAAGCAATATGAGAACAGAGAGAAAAGTTGAGAGGAGGAAACACAATGCAAGGGGAAAGGAGGGAGAGAGAGAAAGAAGGAAGAAGTTCAGAAAAGAACACTATCCTCTACTTGGGTCAAATAATTTACACTCACATCACTGGAGTTCTTTGATACCCTCCAAGATCATGGTGTAATGTGTTGGAACTGTTGCCTTCAAATTGCACCTGAGTTATAATAGAGGACTCTCTGACTTGATAGAGACCTACACTGGCCTAAAGGTTTTACCTTTTGAACCTGGCACCTCTCCACTTTGCATGCAGCAGCTCTTGGTGCATCCTATCAGAAGGATCCAGTATTCAAAGGCATGGAGACTCCAGGGAAGGCCCAGAAAAACTAGATTCAGCAGTTTTTCCAGTGTGGAGGCTAAGAGCACTAGGCCCTGAGGCTCCCAATGCCACCAGAAGAATATCAGACAATACTTGGGAAAGACAAGGAAACTTCACTGCTGTCTAAATGGGCCATGTGTGTATCTTTTATTTTCTCTTTACCAGGGATCATTGGTGCAGGAATTCCAGGAAATGCAGCTCTTAGAGGCAGCATTCTAGGTGTTGTTCTTTTTTATGTGCCATCCCTACAAGGTCCACAAAGAGACACCCATATTGGTCCACTTAAAAGCTTGCAAAGGAAAGGGCATCTTCTGGTTTCATATTCCTTGAATTTCACAGTACATTTAGTATTTCCTAACCAGAGTTTACCCACTTGGAGTCACCCCAGCTGTGGAGTTGCTTTGGATCAACCAGTCCTATCCCACCCATATAGGAACAGCTCTGGGCATTCAGCAATTGGTTTGGTGTCACCTCACTTGTCCTCCCCATCAAAGACCCACAAAAGGTCCTGACAGGTGAGAAAACCATCTTTCCTTATCTCTCAGACTGTGGCAACCATTCTGTGTTAGAATGACTTTATGATTTCTGATGGGAAAGAGTGGGAGGACGGAGAAGGAAAAAAAGGGGTAGGAGTAAAAGAGAAGAGTAGCAAGAGGGGGAGAAGACTGAAGTATAGAGAGTTGAAGGGAAAGGCAGGGAAATGGGTGTAAGGAGAGATAGGGAATCAGAAATTGAGTGGGAACATGTGGAGAATAAGGAAGTACAATTAATAAAAGTCCTCTTCCAAAATCCATCAAGTACACCATAAGCAAGGCGAAGAGGCCAATTGCAAAGGAAAGAAAAGAAAAGGAGCAATTCAGAGGGTAGGGATTTTGCATAGTACATAAAATGCTAGGGCTGGAGTGGTGGCTCAGCAGTATGGTACTTGCCTGGCATGCCTGAGGACCCGGGTTTGAACCCCAGCACCACATACACAACTAAGTGTCGGAGCAATGGAGACCAGATGAGAAACGAAATAAAATTAATTCTCTCACTTTCTCACTTTTCCTCTCCCTCTCTGTCTTAAAAAAAAAGAACAGAAAAAGAAAATGCTAGTAATTTAGATGGAATAGATTGCTTTGATGGAGGCCTAAAATGCTCATCCTTGTCCCTAACCCCAAAATGGATCACTTAATCTCCTTCACAGGGAAAACACAAATGGAGTAGAGAGAACATGAGTAGCAGATGACAACTCTGGTTGTAAATTGATGGTACATGGTTACTGTGTGAGGAGAAGTGCCTGGGAGGGAATTGTGGGGCAGGCTGGAAGCAGATAAAGGACTTGACACCTACAGTGAGACCAAACCTCTTTGTTGTTGTGTTTCTGTGGTATAATTGTGAACATTTTGGACTCTAAACCCAGCAATCCCATGATCAAGTCCCAAGGACAAGGACACATTCTTGTTTAATGAAAATCAAAGTTGTTCTTTATTCTGTGACCAGAACTGGTTAACCAAAGCAAATTCATTCCTTCCACTCAGGGTGGGTGGGATTTGGGTTTCTCCTTCCACAACCTGAGTTAGGGAATCGAAAGTTTTGTAATAGGGAAGGAAGCTGTTCAGGATAGGGGCTGCTGCAGGTCTCCATGTCCCTGTGCCTCCCTGCTACCATTTGCATTACTGCTACCCTGTCTCATGTGTTTTCCTAATGACTCCTCAGAAGTTCAAGTGCAGGAAATCCTGTTCTCAGAAGAGAGCAACCCACAGGGAATTGCAGACACATCCAATCAAGGTGAACAAGACTGAGGTGACCTTTCCTGAAGAAGCCTGCCTGCCCCTCTCAGCTCGTAGCTGGCATAAAGCAGCCAGCCCTGTTCAGTGACCAAGTAATTCCCTCCATAATTCCTTTCCTACTAGTACAAAGGTGATAGGCATCAGGATGGCAAGTGTCCAACACTAAAAAGGCTGTGTCCACTAAATCTATTGCCAGAGTTTTCTTTCACACTGTATCCTGCAGCCCAAACACATAACTGAACCATTGCCCAGTTCATCTCTAGAGAGAAAATGATTCATTTGACAGCTCTATTTCTTGGGTTCTTTAATCTCTTCATCCATGAGCGTGGTGCAGCTTTTCATCTACTGATTGTGGTTCCAGTACTAATTGGTTGCATTTTCTTTTGTTGCCATTGGATCCTCTCTAGTCAGCTCCCAGCAGATTCCCTACCTTCCTGTCTGTGAATCGTGACTAGATTTTGCTGTGGTTGACATTCTGACAATTGTCTCTAGTAAAATGGCTCAGTTCCCTCAACCACCATGGGAATCTGGCCAGGGACTCAAAGACCCAGGCAGGTTCCTCCTGGGGTGAAAGTCAAAGGAGCTGAGCAACTGCTAGGAGTGAGTTGGAAACCAATTGGGCCTCTTTGTCCTGTGGCTTCTTCCAAGGAGAAAAAGCCTTCGTATACGACCTGAAGAAAATGCTTTACTCCTTCTCCTCTGCCTGATAAAAGTAATAATAATTTAATCAAAAGTTCAGAAAGACCTTTATATTTTGCTAATTTGATCACCACTAAATCTTTTTCATTAAGAAACCTTCAGAGCTCACAGCACTTAAAATTCAAGGAGTTTTCAGCACTCATTTTGGAAGGTCTGAAATGGGGGGGGGCGGTTGAGGACCCAATGCAAGTAGTTTAGGAAACAAGAAATAGGAGATGAGGAAAGCAGATAGGGGGAGAGAAGGAAGTAAGGAAGAGTCAGGCATTCACAAAACAGATCCACTGCTTGTTTCTGCTAGCTAGGATCCTCATTTTTCTATGCGTTATTTGAATCAATATGTACCCACCCCACCCTGCATTTGTGGTACTGGGGTACTAGGGATGGAACCAATGGCCTTGAGCATGTTAGGTAACCTGGATCAACAGGAAGGTCCAAACCCAAATGTCTGCCATTTAGTCTTTGTGAGGTTTCTAGTCATTGCTTGGGGAATGGAGTAGGCTCATTAGGGCCTAGAAGCCAAGTCAGAATGTTGTTGGATTCCTTGGAGTAACCTGGCAAGTAGCATCCTTCCCTTTCTCTCCCCTTATAGGGCAAGTGCTTGCCAGGCAGAGTTTGGAGAGGCTCAGGACACCCAAGTCCCTGAAGGTCCTCAGGGACTAGTCCAGATGGAGATGCCAGGGCAGGGCTCACTGTGGTCTTGCAGGGCACGGTTATTGGAGGCAGTCAGGTTAACCACAATGCAGTCTTTCCTCTTTGATTCCACCAGATCAGGTCTCCCTTTAAAGACCATTTAACAAAAGAGCTATTCTTTTAGTGGATTTACAAGTTTGTGATAGACTTCAGGATTCTTATGTGGCCAAACATCCTCAGCAGCCAATGGCCAGAATAGATCCCCTCACTCTCAAGACCTGAGTCTAAGACTTTGCCCAGCCTCTGGGAAAAGATGCCCCTTCCTCTGTTTTCCCACCAGAACTGCTTAGTTTAAGGCATCTCTGCCTGGTGACCAGGAAAGTCCTTCCACTGGTCTCCCCAGGCTGAGATGGGCAGATTCTCCTAAGTTCCCAGCATTCAGCACAGCAGGCTGGACAGGATGCATGGTTAGGTGTGTCCACAGCAGCCCTGAATCCAATTTAATGCAATCAACTCAATAACTGCTTATTTAAAAAAGAAAAAGATAAGTCTATTAAAACCAAAACCAACAATATCATAGGATGTTGCTCTTTAGTCCAGAAACACCAGGATTAGGGTGAGGGTCCCTCTGTCCCACATGTTGGCATGGTGGGAGATTTCTAGTCTATGTTTCTGGCAGGCAGTTGATATCTGCCTAGAGTGTGGGAAACATGGCAAATCACCCAGTATCCCAGCACACAGGTCTGTAGAGCAGTCTACTAGTTCCCAGAACTGAGGCAGAGGAAGAGCCAGAAAATAGGCTTTGAACAAGAAAAAGCAACCACAGAGAACATGCTCCTGGGACACCTTACTATAATGTATACATAACACTCAAAAAAAAAAAAAAAAAAAGCTATGGGGGGGAGGCTGGGTAGTAGCTGAGCAGGCAGCAGCTGCAGCCTCTGGGCAGCAGAGGGAGCTCAGGGGGCTTCAATGGCATCTTCGCTGGCCATGCAGATGGAGCACATGGTAAAGGGTGAAGAAGGCTCCTGCTTCTACCATGGGTGATGGGAAAGCCTTTCTTGGGGAGGCGGCCAGAGGGAGAGTGTGGGGCAGCATCCACTTTGCTGAAGCACATGTTAAATTTTTTCAGGTGATGCAACAGAGATGCTTAGGGCTGGGGTCCCTGATCCCTGGGATGACAAAGCCAGCTGCCTAACTCTCTAAGATGAATGCCAGCTCTTGATCAGGCCTCATTGGTGGAGGAGGGGCAACCACACAACCAACACACCTGGAAGCTGCTTCCACAGCACACAGTCACCACTATTACAGCTTCCTTGAAGAGGCAGAGGCTTCAGTTTCAGTCACTGACCTGAGAAGTGGAAATGGAAAAGTAGATGGTCACCAGTCACCTAGAAAGATGCGGGTTTGGAAGAGAATCTCCAAAATTATGGACAACGTCTCAGGTGACAACTTGGAGGTCAACAGATGTGTCAACTACGGGTGTAAGCAAACCTAGACTTTCTGACACCATCCACCCCAACTGTCTCATCAGGATAGAACTAGAACAGGGACCTTGTATTCACCAGAACAGACACTTCTCCATGAAAAATCACTGGGTAACTCAAGAAGATGAACACAGATAAATTCTTATTCTGACAGTGGATATCAGGAAGCAGGAAGTTTCCATAACAACCAGAATGTGAGCAAAGCAGATAATAGACTGCAACATTCGTTCACAGGAACAACCAGTACCCAGTTCATAAGGAATTCAAGAGCTGAAGGACAAACCATGACTCAGCACAGGCCTGTGTCCTTCAAGGGAGTCACTGGGAATTTCTCTGGGTAGTGGAGTTGGCTCTGTGTCAGCGAGGGCCTTCTGACCACTGAACCCTATTGCATATTCCTCTTCCACTCAGCGTGTAGCCTCTCATACTCCCAGAGACCCACTTTCCCAGCAGCTATGTGGCAGATTGTGTTAGTCACCTCCTGACAAATGTTCAATCCCAGTGGACCACCCCTCAATACAAAGCCCCTGCCAGAGTAGAGTCCAGTTGACCCTGACAGATGCACAGACCCAAATACCTTCCCTATCCCAAGGCCAGGTGAGTTCATCATCCCGCAAATGCTCAGGGATGACTGCAGTACCACAAAATTTGGGACCTTCACTGAAAAGGAGTGTTCATCAAAAAATGCAAAATGTTGATATTTATGTGATACAGTTGCAATGTACTTCAGAAGATATTTGAACAAGCTATGCTGCATAACTGTACAGAAATGTAAATGTTTAATCCCATTGTCAATTATTTTGAAGAATAACAAGGGATGATAGGAAGGGAGGAGAAGGGGAAATGTTGGAACTAAGATAATGCGAGGTATATTCCAAGCAGTTATGTCACTGTACATACTATAGCCATATATAAAAAATGTTCTTCATAGGTATAAGAATTATATCACTGTATTTGGATTTTTTAGGAACAATATAGGACCCAGAAGAAAGGGATCAGGGGACAGGAGGAGGGAGGTAGAGGGATGTGAGGGGGGATATTGAACAAATTGTATTGCTGAATTGTGTGCATTTAGGAATATGTAACAACTAATCCCAACATTATGTAAAATTATAATGCACTAATAAAATAAATTTTTAAAAAAGGAGTGTTCATGACATGGAGTGATTTTAGGAGCAACAATATGACGTTTACAAGAAAATGGTTCGGCCTCAGTCAGATAGCCTGATGTTTTAAGAGTTCCTATTCTCATCAGCACAATCAGCATGGACAAGACCTTCATTTAGCTGTGTCTCCTATATATGAGGGAAGGACCTATTGCAGTACGGTGTACTGCAGCCCAAACCAAAGAATGGTGGAGCTCCAGGGATAGTGGATAGCGCTCTATTGCATAGGCTCAGGTGTTAGAAATTCACTAAGGACAGTCAGCCAACAGAGTACCCTTACATACCAAAGAAATAATTATGCTCTAAACACAGCAGCTACCTACACTGAGCCCTACAGGCCAATACCATATCAAATGCAATAGTACAATTGTAACAGGCTTCAGCAGGCAATGCTGGCTAATGATGGCACTATGAGATCCCTATCAATCGACAGCAGCCAGTAAGACCCCAGGAAGTATAATGGGCACCATCCTGAGTTGCCTGAAATCATTCAGATACCACAGCACCAGTTACAGTTCACCTAAGCAAATCCAGCAGCCTATCTGCAGCATCTGAGCTTTGGGGACATTGAAGTAAAGATGGAGGTGTATAGGCCAGGGATAATCAAGCATGTGGTTGACCTCTTTGGCTACAGAGCTGTGGAAGGAAGTTCAGAAGGATGCTTGTGGTGTCTTCTGAAAGTTTGGTTTTGGCAATACACATATGAAAATAAAATATCAATGGACAATGTTGGTAGGATACTTGCCTTGTTGTGACCAGGATGAGGCTGTTAAGAGCAGAAATATCTGGTTTGCTGCAGAGAAACCTGTTATCTACTTTTATGAAACTTTTCTTTACCAAATAGTGTCTATCGAATAGGACACCAGTCCTTCCATCTGCAGCCAGAACTAGCCCTTGACCTTGATGGCCTTAAGTCCTGAACCTCTCCAGGCCCAGCAGGCAGCCTGTCTGTAGAAGGGGAAGATGTGGGAGAGGGGAGACAGTGTACCTGCCAGTCACCTTTAATCCATTAAGTCCCAAGTTTTCAACTGTGCCAATATTTCAATGAAATTTGACTCAAGTGCATTAAAATAGTTTGAACATCTCAATCTAGAGCACATTATATAATTTCTTATCATTAATAATATCATTAACAATATTTGAAAATATTATCAGTAATCATTTGCCTATCATGATTCACAAAGTACTAGAACTCTAAAAACAAGTGTTTATTTAGAAGTTCCATAAAGTCTATATTTGTGGCCCAATTAAAGATTTTTGGTGTTCCATAAATGGTGCACGGGACATAATGGGTGAAAGAAGACAGAAGGGTGCCTCATTTAGCCACTGCACATATTGTAAGGGATTTCCCAAGTCCCCTCCAAAACGTAAAACAGCAAAAACAAACAGAGCAAACAGATCCAGGATTTCTGGGTGGAAAGGGTTCTTGGATGGATCTGTAAGGGGTTCAAAGGATTTAGAAGAGCGCTCTGAAGTGTCCAAATCCAGCAGTTTTTTTCACTACTAACTTGGTTCCTTGCCTGTCCCATTCTTTCTTTCCTTTGCTCTTTCTGTCCTAGGACCTTCTTTGGGCCCTCCGCCTCCCTTGTTTTTGGATGCTCCCAAGTGAACCTCTCAAAAAAGCAACTGTATTTTTTCAGTCATTAGCACTAGAAGTATTAAAAATCAGAAAAAAATCAAAGAAAATATGGCCTAGTGATTGGTGGAGAACGTTTTAACTAGGTAGGAAGATCCTTTAAAATCCTTATCTAAGTTTTTCCAAGAAGAGGAGAGAATCCCAATTAAGTTTTTGTGATCTCCTCCAAGGATGACTTCTCTGAGCAGAGCCTGGTAGGAGCAAGAAGGACCCAGGCAATTCTGGGGTTCCCCCCACCTGTTGCTCAGGCTCCTCCCACCTCCAGGCTCCCCCACCCACCTTCCCCGAGGAACTGCACTGGGACATCTGGACTCAACCACTGAGACTCTGCAACTCTGGCCCAGATCTTTTCTTGGAGTTTGGGGTTTAATGAGACTTCCCCACACTGCTGTGCAAATTTGGGGCAAGTTTGGCCCCGACTGGCCTCAATACAAATTCCGAAGCTCCAGGTTCTTCCGGTAAAATGGTGACCCAACCGGTAAGAACCTAAAGAAACTAACTGAAATGTGCCCAAACCGTTGGAACCCAAGGCTAGAAATTGACTCTCCTAGCCCAGAGATAGGATTTGGTGGTCGCCAACTTTTCAGTGCAGGAAACCTTCCACCCCTAAGCCTGAGTGTCAGTTGAGGACAAAGGGGAACTTGCAGGGTCACTTGGCTTTTTTGTTACCAGGATGGGGACCTCCAGTGCCAGAGAGCATGGAGTCAACCAGGTCTCTGTGGATGGAACATCACAAGCATGGACACCCACATTAAAAGTGTCTCAATTTCCCATGAATCACAGCCTCTCTGAGGATTCAGGCCCAGGGACCTGGATTAAGGAGGAAGCCTGTTACAGCGTGGCTGGGGGTGGGAGTGGGTGGGGTGGGAGTGGAGCAAGGCCGCATGGCACAAATGGCAAGGGACCAGGAGGGACTCCTGAAGCAGGAGCAGCTGAAACCCTGAGTACCTCCTTCCTTGCACCCAAATCCTCCATTACCCTAAAGTAGAACTTGAAAGGTGAAACCAAGTCTCACTTAAGGAGTAGGGGGGGGGGGAGAAATGGCCTTTACCCCACAGAGAGTTCAACTTTGACTACGGGACTTAAAACATCCAGGGTGCTCACCATTACTCCATGGAGCCATAGGAACGAACAAGTGCCAATTAACCATAGGTTTGCAAACCCTTTCTCAACCTCCATTGTGCCCCAGAATTCCTTCCCCAAGTAATTATAGATATAATTACTCAGGTATTCTTCTGTGGAGTCTTCTAATCTGTAAACACATTATATCTCCCAATTTAGTTAGTCGTTATTGTATCTTTTCTAAATCATTTGCGTTTATACATCCTTATATGTTTTAGAGATATATTGAAGTATTTCACTTGGGGGGAACCATTTTAAATGGCATTGATTGTGAAATGTTGCTTTCTAGTTATATATTGCCAGGATAGAGAAATAGTTGATTTTTGTTTAGGAACGTTGCACCCTGCAGTACTGCTAAACCATTTCTTAAGTTATACTTCTGGGAGTTTTCTCCCAGATTCTTGGAGATCTTGTCTATGGACAATCTTATTGTCTGTGATAGAAATAGTTTTATCTCTTCCTTTCCCAAAATGGATGACTTTTTCTTTTGTTTTCCGCACTTTTGGGCTGCTTATGACTGACATAGAATGCTGATATGAAAGGTGAGAGGTGAACAGCTTTGCCTTCTCACTAATGTGAGGGTGAAAGCATTTGCTTATCACCAAATGCATTTTTGTAGGTATCATTTATCAGGTTGAGGGCATTCTCTTGTATTCCTAAATACTCTTAGTTCTTGCCATGGATAGATGTTCTCACTGAATTGCCTTTGGCAGTCATCAGTTGGACATAGTGATGTATTCCTATTTCTGGTGACTGTTCTTTCTTGCTAAATTCATCTGTGTGTTTATCCCTATGTCCATAGCATATTATCTTGCTAACTGTAGCTTATAGTAAGTCTGAGAACTGGTTAATGCAATACATATTGTCAAATATATTTTCTGCTTCAACTAATTATGTTTTTTAGTTTTGGTATTTAGACTATTAATATAATGATTTATAATAATTATCTTAGAATGAACAAGTCAAGCATGCTAGGGATTAATTCAGGAACTGTTGATATTTCTGCACAAAGAAGAGAATCACTAAGATATGTAGATATGAGAGGTTGTATTATGAGAATTGACATAATTGTGATGGCCAAGAAGTCCCATGATATGCCATCAAAGCTGGAGAGCCCAATGTAATTCAGTGTGAGTCCAAAGGCTTAAGAAGTAGAGGAGCTTTCCATGAAAAAAAAATTTTTTTTAAAGAGAGAGGGACAGTGAGAGAGACAGAGAGAGAGTGGAGAGAGTGAGTGAATCAATGTTATTTAGGTTTTTTTTTGTGGCTTTTGTTGCCCCAGCACTTTGTTGTGTATGTGGTGCTAGGGTTTGAACTTGCATACTTACACATGCTGGGCAAGCACTGTAACCATTGATCAATCACTCCAGCCCCGTTTCCCTGCAAAATTTAAAGCTTGAGGGGAAATGGATGGACTTGAAGATTCAAGTACAGAGAATTATGATGTCCAAGGGAAAGGGGAAATGACTGTCCCATCTCCAGAAGACAAATTAGTTCTTCTTCTACCTTTTATATTAGTGTTGCTAGTGTTGTTCTTTGCGGCACTGTACATTTAATGCAGAGCCTTCCATATACTAAGCAATCAATCTGCCACTGATGCACACCCCAATCGTTTTTATTTTATTTTGTGACAAAGTTTTTGTGTTTTGTTTGTTTTTTTCAAGTGGGGGTCTCTGGTTTTGTGCCATGGTCATTCTGACTTCACAAAATTAATCATAGTTTCCTCCTCTTCCATTTTCTGAAAAAAGTTATAATGTTTTATCTTAAATGTTAGCCAAATTTCCCTATCAATAAATAGACCTAGTTTTTTTTATTATGAATACAGTTTTAATAAGACTTACTGCACTATTCAGATTATTTGTTTCATTTTGGATGATTTTAGTAGGCTGGGTTTTCTAGAAATGGATTCACACTTGAATTTATGTGTGTAGGGTAGCTTGTAATATTATAATATTCCTTTACTATGTTTTTGATATTTTTGAGATCTTTAATGACATCTCTTGTCATTCTTGACATTGGTAATGTGTGTTTTCTTTCTCTTTTTCATAATCACCTGTTAGAGATATTAACTTTATTGACTTTCTCTGAGAATAACTTTTTAATTTCTCACAAAAATTAAAAGAAAAATGGGGGAAGAGAGGATCAGAACAGGGGAGTTGGAGACTCACAAGAATCACCAAGGAGGTAATGCAGGAGTTCTGATATGTCTAGCAGTCCAAGTGTGACCTCAAAGGAAGAAGTGCGAGACTCCTGTAGGAAGCTGTTACGTTGTGGGTCTGCGACCAAACATGTTGATGGGCCTGGTACCACTGTTGGTCTGCACTGGTAGTAGTCATAAAGAAGAGGTCCACACAGAATGGAGGAGAGCAAGGAAAAGCTAAAATCTGCCAGAACCTCTTTGTCTGTCCATCAGTCCTAAGAGAATATCAGTCCTAAGAGAATATCAGTCCTAAGAGAATATCATACCCCTACTCTCACACACATTTCTTTTTTACATAATTTCATTTTGAGCCAACTCTAACTGAGAAGAGTACAGAAAAGGAGATTCTGGGGGAACTTAGTTCTAGTTTAGCCAATTTAACATAGCACAAAATGCAACATCCTACATTTCCAGAAGTGGAATATCACCAGACCTACAGAGGGACATTTTATAATGATAAAGGAGTTGAAGATGCAAGAAAGCATGAAATTCATATATGTTCATGCACCTAATATATGAGTTTCAAAATACAGAAAAAATGGCAACAACTAATGGAAATCTACTATCGTATTTCAAGTTGTAAGTACTCTTTTGTCTGTAATTGATAGAACAAGTACAAGAAAAGAAAACAGTTTGTATGGGTATAAAGGATTTAAAAACCACAAGTGTTTATAGATGCAGCAGATTGAGAGGACATATTCATTTCAAGATTACATGGAACATTCACTGAGGTAGACTGCGCATTACATCGTTGCTATTGTTTGAATCTTATATGTCCCACACAAGCTCCTATGCTGAAGGCATGATCCACAACTGACGGTGCTGTTGGAAGTGGTGGGTACTTTGGGAGCTGGGGTCTATTTTGAGGAACTTAAGTCATCAGGGTGTTCTTGAAGAGCATATTGGGACTAGGACCCTTTCTGCTCTCTCACTTTCCAAACACCATGATGTGAATATTTTTACTCCCCCACACAAGTCCTTCCACAATGCTTGGTCTCACCACAGGTTCAAAGCAAAGAGGCCAAGTGACCATGGACTGAGCCTCTCAAAACATGAGCTTAAACACATGCTTCATCTTTTAAGTTTTTTCTCTCAGGTATTTTGTCATATCTTTGGCTGTTTAACTGAAAAAATCATAAAGTGAGTCTAGAAAATTTTTGTTATGGATTTTATTCAGAGCATATTATTTGATAATGACAGAATTGTGAGTCAACAATATAAAACATCTGAAACACAATCAATTATTTTGAAATTAAGTCATATATTTCGTTTTTAAGGTTTTTTTTTTAAGAGAAGAACACAGAGAGAGAGAGAGAGAATCAATTTTTATTGAGTTTTTCACATGGCCTTCGTTACTCTGACACTTAGTTGTGTATGTACGTGGGTTTTGGGGTTTGAACTTGTGCATGCTGGGCGAGTGCCGCAACCGATGAGCCACCGCTCCAGCCCTAAGCCATATATTTCTTTAAAAATACCTATAGGTTAAAGAAAAAATTACAAGGGAAATTTGAAATTATTTTGAGATGATGGATAATTGATATATGACATATCCACAGTGCTAGACTACAGCTGAAGAAGTTCTTAAAGCAGTTTCAACTTCTAATTGTTTACATTAGAAAAGGATTCAGGGATAAAAAATTTGTTCTCTCTGAGCTTCCACCTGGAGAAATTACAAAAAGAAGAAAGCAATAAATAAAAGTAACTTGATGAATGGTAATAACAGAGATAGGAGGTAAAATAAAGAAATATAAAATGGTGACACCATAAGTAAATACAAGAAAACAGAAGATGATTCTTCAAAAACATAACTTTAACTTTACTGACATTGAGGAGATAGAGATACAGATGAGAGAGGGGGAGAGAGAGAGGGAGAGAGAGAGATGTAGAGAGAAGCACAATAAGTAATTCCAAGATATAAAGGATAAACAATCCAAATATATTACAACAAGGCAGCACTGTGTATTTTAGCAAAAGGGTATATTATATGAAAACCTTCAGGTCGATAAAACTGACCACTTAGATGAACAAAGACCTTGATAAAGAAATTCTCATAATACATACAAGAAAAAAATGGAAATTCTGAATAGCTATATACATATGATAGTAACTGCTTTCTTAAAACCTTACCAAATAGACACTAGAAACTTATGACTTCAGTGGTGATTATATCAAATATTGAAGAAATTATATCAATCTAATACAAAGATTTTTTTATAACATGGCTGGGATATTTTATACTGTCAAACCCAGTTCATGAGTCCAGCAGAAGTCTGATTACAAAATAACCAAACAACACATTTTTTCATTAATATTTGTTATTTTTATTATTTTTGCAGTGCTGGTGATCAAACCCAGGGCCACATGAACCCTAGTCAAGCACTCTACTGCTTCACTATGACTCCAGTTATCATGAGGACATTTTAAGGTAAGCAAATTACAAAATAATATCCTTTGTGAACAGGAAACAATGAACACCACGAAATATAAGGGAAGACAATCTCAAATTATTATAAATTGGATGGTACATCATAACAAGTGGGTAATCTCAGGAATGCCATATTAATATTGACAATACAATATTAAATGATGCTATAAATCACAATAGAAACCACCATCTTATTAGATGCAAAACTAGCACTTCACATAATTCAACACACATTCATGTTCTAAGTTTTAAGTAAATGAGGAACTGAAGGAAAACATCTTTTTAAATTTTTTTTATTTTTGAACAACCATACAAGTTTTTAACAAAATAATATAAAATGTGCATAGTTTCTGGATACTAGATTTAACCCCCAGGAGAGCCCCCCCAATTACCCACCCGTATCCCTCCCTTCCCTTACCCACAATATCTCTAAAAAAGTATTAGGCTGTATAACATCACACCTTATCTGGATTTAACACATGATAATGGACCACCTTTCTGAATGGCCAGGGTCTAGTTCCAACCTCCACAGATGAGTGGAGACATTCAACCCTTGGATCTCTGGGTTAAGCTGATATTACTAAGCATAATTTCTTCCATAGCCATCCATTTACCTTCAAAGGCTGCAATATCATTGTTTCTAATTGCTGTGTAGAATACCATGGTATAAATGTACCACAGTTTTTGGATCCATTCATCCAGTGAGGGACATCTGGGTTGTTTCCAAAGTCTAGCAATAGTAAATTGAGCTGCTATGAATATCGATATTGCTGTGTCACTATAATGTGCTGATTCTAAATCCCCTGGAAAGATTCCCAGGAGTGGAATAGCAGGGTCGTACGGTGGAGTCATCCCTAGTTTTTTAAGGATTCTCCATACTGCTTTCCAGAGGGGCTGTACCAGTCTGCAGCTCCACCAACAGTGTGTTAGTGTGCCTATCTCTCCACAGCCCCTCCAGCATCTATTGTTGTTTATTTTCTTCATCTTTGCCATTCTGACTGGTGTAAGGTGAT
>PVKS010011239.1:0-57330 GCA_004027875.1 Aplodontia rufa
TGTTTTTCAGCAGAGCCCCCGGCCCCCATGTTCTCCACCTCCCTGCTCCTCTCCTTGACCTTCACAAGCCGCTCCCTCCCTCCTGAGAAGGGTCCTAGGTGAAATGTGAGGGACAGCGGCTCCCCCATTCGGACTGTGGGGCTGAGTTTATGGGATGCAAGGAGTTTCTGGGCACCTATGGGCTTCATAACATCCTCTCTTTAACCTGCAGCTGGGGTCATCGTCACCCTTTCAGTTTTATGGAAAGGACACAAAGACTCAGTTATAGCAGAAGTGGAACTTACCCCAGGGCCTCATGACCCCAGGTGTGCACTCACTGCTGGACCTGGACCAAGCCATCCACCTGCAGACCCACTGTCTGACCGCACAGGAAAGCTATGAAGGAGGGAGGAGAGGTGAAGGTTGAACCCTGGGCAGCTGCAACCTCAGCTCCCTGGCAGCCTTCGGCCTGAGAGGGAGCCCCTCTGGCCACGCTCAGCATCTCCATGCTAGCATTCTTCACGGCCCCCTCCTTGGGCAGTGTGCACATCCTTCAACTTGTGACTACCCCCTCCCTCTACTGCACAGGGACCTTCAGCAAGCACTGCCGCCCTCAGCCTTCCATGCTCTCTGCCAGCCCCATCCACCAGGACTACAAGACCTGCTCCCCCGCTGGCCACAGTGTCCTGCTTGGAACAGATCAGTCTGAGAAAATCATCTTGTGAGTGACTCTGCACCCTCTTCAAATGTTGTTCCTTGCTTTGGGATTTCTATTTTGCTAAAGTAAATCGTCTCTCTTCTCCAAAGTCAGTTTTGTAAAAAATGCTTTTTGAGTAATGCCTGAACAATTTTATTTTCTTTTTCTTAAGCTTTACATAATGTTCACATCACATTCTTTTTTGCAGAAAACTTTGGCATAAATCTGCAGCAATTATTCAGTGAAATACAGTAATTTGTCCTTTTTTTTTTTTTTGGAAGGATGCTATTCTGATGACTCTTTGGAAAGTAATTTTTTAATTTTGCTATTTATAGAATAAAGTCTTCTTAGTGCTCATGGACATCCTGTATGCAGTTTTTCAAATTCCTGAATTTCACCTGCATGAAGAGGACAGTTATAGCTTTTGCACTGGGCTCCTTTCAGGCAGCCTCCCTGATTCCTCCAACTGTCCCTTGTAGAGGTCCAAGGCTTTCTTCACTTTCGTTTAGTGTCGCACAGTAGGCACAGCACAATTTCATGGCTAGCTCCCGGGTGCCATCTTCCGGGGGATGGGTGTCTCCCCTTGATGCGCCATGCTTGTGCCCATCCTGTAGTGCACACAGGTCTAGGGAAGGGAAGGCGCCTGCCCAGCTGTACAGGACAACCTCTCCCCAGGGAGGTCCAGTTCAGGTGTCCTCTGACCTTGCACAAGAAGCCATTTTGAGCTCTGCATCATTAGTGGTCACAAGGCCCTGCTGCCTGCCTCAGTGACTGGCTCAGAAGGCGCTGAGATGGGGGTAAGCTCACATGGATGGGGGGCATGCTGTCCAGCCCTAGGCAAAGCGCTTGCCTCACTTTCTCCTCCTTTCCTCAGGCCCCATAAGCGATTTTGTGCAGTAGACAGTGTAACTTTATACAGGACAGAACAGTACTGCCCGATGAGAAGCATTTACCCACAGGGTTGAGGCCTGCAATACAGAGAAGGGCTCTTTCTAAAGTATTAGAAGTACTTAAGTTGGCCTTGGCAAGGATTTCTTGTTTGAGAAACTGAACTAGATATATGGGAAAGTGGTTTTGTGAGTCTGATTTGAATGAAATATTATTTATTAAAAACAATTTTCCTGTGGAATTTTAGGAATGGCTTGGAGGGTATAAGATTCCATTTTGCTAATTTGATTGTAAAATACTCTGCATGGCGACCATCCTACCTAACATCACCTCCACGGAGGGTGGGTGATGTCCACCAGCAGAGGACCCACCCTGCCGATTCCTGGCTCTGCAGACCAGCGGGGCCTCGGGATGAGTCTGAGCTCTAGGTTCCTTTCATTTCTGTCTAGTTTCAATTGAACACCTCTGGCTCCAGGAAATAGTTCTTGCCATAGCACAATCATTATTCCAGAGAGAGACACGGGCATATGCCTGGACCCTAGCCTGGGTCTCTTTCCTCTTAGGAGAGCTCAGCCTCTCCACCAAGAACATGCCAGCATTGGAGAATGGAGAGTGCATAGGTCCTATCCAAATTAGGGTAAATCTGGGAACACGAAGCTTGCAATTACGTATTTACGTGTGTGTGTGTGTGTGTGTGTGTGTGTGTGTTAAAGAGACAGGGAGAGAGGGAGAGAGAAAGAGAGAATCAACTTTAATTCACTTTTCCATCTGGCCTTTGTTTCTCCAACACTCAGTTGTGTGTGAGGTGCTGGGGTTTGAACCTGGGTCCTTGTGTATATCAGGCAAGGGCTCGAAATCTTGAGCTGCTGCGTCCCCAAATGAACTTTTAATAACACGAAAGCCTTCATTTGGCATAGTCTTTCATTTAAATAAAAAGGAAAACCAATACAACCTACAAAGCAAGCAAATTATTTGGGCCAATACACAATACAAGCTTTAAGGCTAATCAGGTTTTCCTTTAATTTGTGAGACAGGGTGTTCTCAATCTAAATTGAAACTTCATTACAAACACTTTGCATAAAAATCAATGGGAATTTCATTTTCTGAAAACTAAAATTTATGAATAGCCAGGTGAACATCTGTAATTTTGGAGCCCAGTGCTCCATTTCAGAGTAAAGAGGTCTTTATGGTTCAGGATTAATATAATTTTAAAAAATTCATCTTGGACACATCATAAATGTCTAGATGATGGATTAGGCTAACTAGGCAGTTACTTAATTGTAATTAGTGATGGAGGCACCATGTAAAGAATGAGCTCAATTCTCAGCTGATTTAAAGAACAACTATGTCTTACATAAATCTGTCACTCAGTGAGAAGCTGCTGTGTGCAGAGGGCTTTGCAAATACGTCTAGCAGCTTTACTGCACTTGGGGCTTCCCATTCGTGTGCATTTTGAAATGAACGTCTCTTGAATGGCAGCAAGGCAGGAGCAGCCTGTCAGCCAACCTTGCTCCTGCTCTTGGCACAACTCGAAGACAGGGTCATAGCGTGGAAAGCCAGAGAAACTGCGGCCTGGAGAATAATGAGCTGGGAGACGAATGTGGAGCACAGGAAAGAGAGGAGAGAACATTTTATGGCATGACGATGTGAGCAAGAGAAGCATTAAGTTAAAAGGAATGGGATCTGTGTTTATAGAAGCCGTCGAATCCTACGGAGGCATCATATTCTCAGATGACAAAGCAGACTCTCCTCCGGAGAGACCAGAGCTCACACTGGCAGGCGGGAGCCATGCATGGTCCTGGCAGGAATCTTGAATAATTGACTGTCCCATAGCCCAGGTAGCAGGGATGGCACCTTCACATTTTTTTTTAACAATTTTTCTTTAGTTTTTCATGTGCCTTCCATTTTTCCGAGAATTCATTGGGTACGTGGTGCTGGGGTTTGAACTGTGTACTTGTGCATGCCAGGCAAGCACCGTGACCACCAAGTCACCACTCCAGCCAAACATTTTTAAGAGGAACTGCTGTTACACTAATGTTAAAAAGCCAGCCAAAAAAATGCCTGCTTTTAAATGTTCCCCTTCCCTATGACAAAAAAGTAAATAGATAAAACCAAAAGACTGAGGTTCTTTGACAGTGGATGATTTACTGGACAGGATACAGCACCTCCTAAACACATGCCAATAGGGCTTCTCTGCTACAACCATTACACCCTATTGGCTTTCTAGAATGTCAATCAACCCTGCCTCTCCTCTGTACCTGTGTTGGCAGCCACCACAGCAGGAACCCTCCCTAATGTGTTCAGTTGGAACAAAGGTACAGAGGGGTTGAGGCTTTCTGGTATTCAATCCCAGCACAGAATGAAGGGAGGCCTGAGAAGAACAGCACACTCTCCTCACCGGTCAGGTTTCCCCTTCACCCTGGCATCAACAGCCTTGAGCCTCCTACTGGAAGTGCCAGGAGCCACCAGCAGGGGTGGACTTCACATGGTTGGTGGGGGCTCAGAAAAGGGACCCTGCCACCCTAAGCCATCGCCTTGTTTCTTGCTCTCTGGTGCACGAAGCTTTGCTCTAGAGTCAGCGACGGAGGACCTCCAGTGGCCAACGTTCCTTAGTGACAGCTCTTCCCTTCTCCGACGCTTTCTGCACCACATTTACCCTTGAGCTGCTAAGCACTCCCATGTCCTCCTTCCAGGCTCTCCTGTCTCCATCCTGTTGCTCTGTGTAGGCAATATCCTTCTTAGACGGCAGGGTCTGCCTAGGTGTGGTCAGAGGAGGTTCAGGTGCTGAGAAAAATGCAGAACCACACCTGGCCACTCAGGCACAGAGCAAACTGCAGTGTGGGCCTGGGGCTTGCTGTGCCTTGCCTGGGATAAGACCCCTTCTCCCGCCCTCCACCGGGGCTTGCACACTCTCTTACTTCCTTTAGAATCAGGTGCAAATTTTCTACTCACTGCTCCTTAGAGTATATAATTCAAGTGCATATGTCTCAATTACATAATTTAGTTATGTGGTACTCAAATAAATATAATCTTCAATTATATATTTAATTACACTTCAATTACATATACTTTATGTATATTTTATACTTTAATTATATATACATATTGATATGAATATATGTTGTTATAAAAGTGTATGTAATTGCTAGAACATTTCGGTCACTGCAATTTTCTGCCAACCAGTATATTTCTTAAATATACCAGTTTGGGAGCATTTCTAAATGTGATACATTTTTCATTTTCAAGATTTCTTCCAATCATAGATATAAATGCCCAGGACTTTGATGAACTCTGCGGGTTGACAGTTGATAAACTTCCAGAGGAAGAGGAGCCACACTTGAGATCACCCTGCAGATCCATCTGGCCAGGACCCTCCATCTGTGAGCATTCTAAACACCGTGCATGGGGCACACCTCTAAACACACGCAGGAGCATGCGGAAACCTGGTGGAATATCCCCCAGGCTGCACAGGGCATTGCTCCTCCAACCCCATCTGCATGTGACATCACCTCCCACTGCCAATGTGTCCTTCCTGCACTCTATCTCAGCTACCAGTAGAGAATGTGGCCTTTGAGAAAAAGGCACACAGAGGCAGCAATCAGAAAGGGACAGCAGGGTGTCGCCTCGCTCCCAAATTAAAAGAATACACCTTAGCCTCAAAGCAGTGTATGTGCAGCCAGAAAGGGGAAAGGCAAGAGCTTTCTAGAAGAAGAGGTGGTGAGATGGACAGCACTCCTTCCAAGGTGAGCGACATGTGTTTGTGAAACAAACTGCCTGGGTGCTGAGCCAGGTGAGCTCTGTGAGTTCCAGCCCAGGCACGGGGTGGCCTGCGAGAGCTGCTCTCCTCCATGCCTATCGCCCTCTTGCATTTCAGACCCTGAAAACCACTTCCGTTTTCTACTTGTCCAAAAGAAAACAATGAAAGGATTACCGATTTTAAGTGTGTGACACATTTTACGCACAGACCAAGTTGCTGATATCCCCCAAGGAGGTACGGGGAACCCCGTGCTCTGCCTCTCAGGGGAGTCTATACTGCAACTGCCTTCTGACCCGCTCCTGTCTGCGGTGTGAGGGACTGTGCTTTTCAGGCTGGGTTGCCCTGGCTTCCAGGAATCCAGCGCGCAGCGATGGCCACACTCTTGAATCCACATCCGCAAGGTCGGTTTGGGGAAAGTTGGGATATTGTGAAAGTTTGCTTGGGATGTACGGTGTTTGCTAAGGGCAATCGTGCTACTCTATCTGCAATGCTAATGGAATGGATTTCAGTGGACCTCTTAGTAGACTGGAGCCCCTTGGCTTCATCAATAGCGGTAGTGGATTACTGGAAACCTGGGACGTGATAGCACGCTGTCCAAGTGGAAACACTAGGAATAGGATTCTGAGAGGAAGTCTCTGAATCACATTGCCTGCTGGGGACCACAGACTGTCCACAGCACTCAGCTACAGCAATTCCAGAACCTTCATCGGAGATCCACTGCACATCAGGGCTTAAATTGGCTGCTTGGGTTTTGTAGTATGAAGCTGTCTTAGGACTGAAAGCAGATTAAGGTGCATTTGTGTGCTTTCATACGACTTATACACTCTACCAGTCTTGGTGTATGAGTGAAGCAGTATCCAGGGCATTCTAGATATGTATTGGTTAAGTTTAACTAATTAAAATTAAATACATATTTATTAATTACATAAATAAAATTACATACATATTTATTGATTAAAATTTAGCAATACTTCCAGAAAAATAAACTACACTGTGTGCTGTCATAGGAATGAAGATTTAATGTAGAGTTGCTAGGTGTCGCCTGTAGATCTCCAAACTTAACTGCTCTTAAGATGGACAGAAAGTGCTTTCAAGTTTGTTTATATCTCTTTTAGCATCTTCAGCAAGATTCTAACATTTCTAGGGTTAGAAAGGACAGCCATATTGTCAGTTATATATATATATTTTTTTTTTCTTTTAAGCTGGAGTATTCTTACCTTGAAACTGAGCGTTGAAGCCCTTGCGCCGATGGTTGCTGTCGGACGTAAAATGCAGCCGCAGCCAGTTTTTGCTACTGATGACAGGAGAGGGAAGATTCATGCCCGTGAGCCTGCAAAAGAGAAAGAGGAGAAAGATCCCCCTTGTAAACCAACAGAACAAATGTCCTATGTCTAAAACCTGTGTCAAAAGTGGGTTCTGATGTTCTTTTTTGAGATGGTTAAAGCAGGCCATGTATCAGCTGCTTTTAAATCTTAAAATGATTTGGAAAGTTTTATCTTTGCCCAAATATAAATGCTATATTTACCCTTGATGAAATGAAAGCTTTCAAAAATATTTGACATTTTGATTCTTCTTTGGTAATGATCAGGACATTAGAAGATACTTTAATCTCATTTTCATTTCCCTAGGACCTCAATTACAATGAGTCATAGACAGGAAAAGAAATAGGCAAATGATAACAGCCCACCTTTCTTTCTCTGGACACTCAGGGTTTTATTAATTTAGAGTCTACTCAAACACACTGCTTATCATGTGTGATAGTGGGCCATGATTCCACCTTGCTGTCTGCAGAATCCACAGTCTAGGCCTTTCCCACTGAGTTAAAGAAAAGCATCATTTGGAAGATGGATGACAGGAACTGTCCAAGAGATTTGAAATGGAATAAAATTATGTTTTACTAAAGTAGTATTTTAATCTTTTAAAAAGGAGAGACAATCAATCTCCATTAAGCTGTTTAGAGTATCCAGTCTGCTCTGCAAACCTTCAACGGAGTTGTCAGAAACACTGGAGATCGTCTACTCCCACCTTCAACAACAACATTTGCAGAGGGAGAAAAGACTCTCAGGCAGTCAAGGCCCTACGCCTGGGAAGAGCAAGGGACGGGCCCCACCAGGCCAGGGCAGGGACATCCCTGAACTGCAGTACTCCTGTGTGCACGCTGTGAGGGCCCCGCTGCAGGCTGGGAGGACAACAGAGCTGAGTTCTGCATACGAAGCTTAGTTTCCCCATCTGTGAACTGTGCATGAAAATTAGCCACCCCTTGTTATCCACGGGGGATTGGTTGTGGGGGTCCCCTATGGGCACCCAAACCCATATTTGCACAAGTCCCTTCTCTGAAAGGGCACAGTACCTAAACATAGCCTATGCACACCTCCCCTATAGTCTGAATCATCCCTAGGTTACTTATGATACCTAAGACAATGGAAATACTGCATAAATCATTGTTATTCTATATCATCTAGGAAATTCGTGCATGTGCAGTACAGATTCAGATTTTAATATATGTTCCATCTGTGGTAGATTGAATTTGTGGGTGAGGCCTGGCTGTCCACATGAAGGAGTTTCCCGTGCTATGGGACTTACATGGGGTATGCACTCTATAATTATGTTGCATCTCACTTGCCAAATCTATTTGCAAAATGATGCTTATTAGCATAGATGATCTGGAAAGGTTTCGCCAATCTGCTTTTAGCAGATTGCTCTTTAAGGGCTGGCCTGGAAGCACGCATTTGTGTGGTCAAGCAGATTTCTCGTTCCTATGTGCAGGATTAGCTGGCAACCTGTGAGCTGTGGGGACTTTTATGCTGCTTACTCTGGTACCTGGAGGAAACGCAGCCTCAAATGGCATCTGACGCTACGCTTTCTGACGTCAGGTGCTCAGTTTCACGTGTCAGGTGGTAAATGTGCAGGACCCATTGAAGCCAGACCTTGACTGGAACTGCTGCAACAGTGCTTGTGTCACTGCGAGGTAACCTGCAAGACGAGTCCCTGCGGGGGCGCGCCTGCTGGATTTGTCTGGCAGTGACAGCAATGGTTGGACAGAGCTGACTCGAAGACACTCATCCCCTGTTTCTTCCTACGGACTTTGTGTCACTCCTTCTATAGGTCACAGACCTCTTTGACTAACACTGAGAACGTCCAGAGGAAAAGTTGAATCTGGGTTTGAAAATCCTCTGCCTACCCAGCTCTGCACTTTCACACTGACCTTCCTTAGAATGGAAATCAATGTCTCCTGTTCTTCAAGGTATATGTTCTCAGTTAGATGACTCTGATGGTTCTGATTGCAGCCTGCTGCAATGAGCTGTGCCTATGCCAGAGCCTCTCTCCCCAGCTGCCTCTCCACACATCCACACATGGGGACATCCGTCTCATCAGTCAACAAGCTATTCTCTGTAAAGGGCCAAGGACTTGCTATCTTCGTTGGCCTGGGGATCCGCCTCAGAACTGGAGAGATTTCCATCATGTGCAAAGCCCTGGGTTCTGTCCCTAGCACTGCCAAACATGAATGAGATAATTAATTATCCTAGGGCCCGTGGCTCATGCAGTCTCTCCTGCAGCTGGCCATCTCTGCTGTAGTCTTCAAAAGCAGCTGTATGATGGGTGTGGCTGTGGCCCAACACGCTTGTAGACACTGACACCTGAATTTCATATCAGCTTTCTGTGTCACAAAATGTTACTCCTTTAAATGTTTTTTTCACCCCCTTAACCAAGTAAAAATTCATTCTTAGCCTAGGGGCCAGATTTAGTCCAGGGGCAATAGTCTGCTGCCCCCTGCCTTGGGTATGGAGAGGCAATTTGTAAAATTACAGAGCAGAAAAAAATCTAGATGCTAGTGTCAGCTGGTGTGACTGAAGTTTAGAAACCACACAAGGCACAACTGTTTCACAGACTCCTTTGATGGACCCAAGCATGAGGGATTGTAAGCATCATCGAATCCATTTTCCAAGGCTGGGCCATGCCATGCAAATGAGCCTTACTCCAGAATAGATGGATTTCTTGATTTTGCCTGGTGGGGAGGGGTCAGTAAAATGAGTTGCTGGAGGTGAGACTTCTCCTTAGACCAGCGAGTTACTCGGTCCTTGTCTGCAGGGCTGGGCTAGCTCAAAGATTTTGCCATGAAGTCATTTGCTCCCTCACCACAAATGGTTTTAAAGGAAGTTTGTTAGTAAAGGCACCAGTGAAAGGTTTTATGAATTTGCACATTAAGTGGATGCTTCAGATTAGAATCCAGGTGAAGAATCCTGACCACAGTCCTCTGTGGTAGGCAAAGCAGTGGCCTCAGAGATGCCATATCGGAAGGTCCACATGCCTCCCTCCCCATGTGCCAGTTCAGAGAAGAAAAAATTATTCTGGATCCTGGGGTGGGCCCAGTGTCATCCAGAGATCCTTGAAGGGGAAGAGGAGATAGAACAAGAGGATCACAAAGAGGGGCCTATGAAGAGAGTGGGGTATGGCCGGCAGCCACGGCTGCTGGTGGGCAAGACAGGCAAGCGGTCTTCGCTGGGAAGGCCTCTGGAGGGCCACTGCCCCCGATGCCTGGAGGCTTGGTGTGCTGTGAGACCTGTGTGGCACTTCCAGCCTGTGAAGAACTCGAAGACAGGTGTCCATGCTGGTTTAAGCCATCAGGTTTGCGTTAGATATCCTGCATGTACCTGTCTGTACGTAGATGACATAGCTGCAGCTTTTTATACGTCAACCACTTGCACACAGCGGCTTCAAATAAAACAAACAGAAAACGCAGATACGATCTTTTAATAAGCATATCTCATTTTCCATTCCAGGCCAGTCCTGAAGGAAAGGAAATATGGTAGAACATTTCATTACTTCCTATCCATTAATAATCTTGCAGATTGGTGCAGTTTAAACCTTTTCCGTAGCTCTCAGTGATTCAAAATCCACAAGGCTTGGAGGGAGTTTCTGAGAAGTGCTCTACACTCGCTATCCTACTTTTTTTCTTCTTTTTTAAATGTTGGTGCTGGGGATTGAATCCAGAGCTTTGAACATTTTTCTTTTATATCTATATTTGGTTTTTTAATAAATAAATTTGGGGAAGTTCCAGGGGGTCAACATGCAGGAACTGACAGGAGAAGTGTGAGTTGAAGACAAAAAGCAGAGACATTCTTAGGAGAAGGGGGGACTTTGGGCAGGTGTCAGTCAACGTCTCTAAACACAGGCTCACAATTTCCTGTCCTCACAAGGAAGCAGGGCAATCACCTGGGATCACAGGTGACCTCAGGGACCTTCTCTGGGCTTCCTCTGGGATATCTGGATGAAACTGAGGGGAGGGCAGTGGGGTGCACAGTTCTGGACACTCGTAAGACCCTGCAGGTAGAGTCCCTGCCATCCTTCAGTGTGGCCTGGGAACTGGCCCTTCTCAGCCCTTTCTCATGAAGGCCAAGTGAAGCCACTTGAATTCCTGGCAAATTCACTTCCCTTCAAAGCAGTCCACAGGATTTGGCCTCTGCTAAGGGTCAGAATAAATGCTGGGCTCATGGGAGAATTCAAGTTAAGACGACTTGCTTTGAGCCAAAAAAGCACAGGCCAGTCTGTTCCTCTTTCTCCAAATAGACTGGCTGTGGGCTTTAGGAGGCTATTTCCTTCATTCCTGCCGCTCACTCCTCCCCTGTTTTACAATGTACAGGGTGAACAAGGGGCCTTGACAGTCCACAGGCCTGCCTCAGCGACTCAAGCATTCATGACATAACTCACAGTCAACCTGAGATGCCTTCCTATCATGCATTTGGAAATGCGAAAGGTTTGTAAATTGGTCTGTTTGAGCACTTCTCTGATGCGAAGTCAAATTACTTATAGTTTTACAAAATCATCATAGAAATCACTGGGGTTCCTCTCTAGTTAAAGCTTTTTATGATGATTAAGAAGCCAGAATGAATCAGGAAGTACTATGAGGACAGACTTGAAATGACCTCTCTCTAAGGAGCCTGAAGAGTTCAAATAACCCATTGCTTCTGAGACCAACTGCTGTGGATCTGGGGTGAAGGTCACACGGGACGCACAGAGGATAGAGATGGCTGGTGGTGTGGTGTCACATGCATCTGTTTTGTTAAAATCAAATCAAATTCTCTGATTAGACAGTTCTTGAAATGCCATGGGTCTTATCCTTAGTACCAGTGCAATCAACTCTTAGGAACTGGAATTGGGTTCCTATGACCCTGCCAAGCCTTACTTCTGACACCAAGGAAAGAAACAACCACACAAAGGCGGATTACCCTGCAAGAACTCAGAAGAGCTGTGAATGTGCACACAGGCGTGAGCATTCATTCACACACTTGTATATCCTTGAATACTCTAGAGCTTCAGTCTGAAGTTCTATGCACATGCGGACTCTCTAGAAGAAACATGTCAATAAGCACCGCACTAAAAGAGTGGCTCAGGGCATATTTCAGATCACACCCAGCAGACTTCCGCGCGGATGCTCTCGCTCCATTTAAGGATGCTTCCCCCTAGACTCTTCTGTGCCTCGCACGGCTCTGTGGTTAGCTGGGACCCTGGACTCTTCTCTCCTGCACGGCAGCTTTCCTCCTGGCTCCCTCCTTCCTCAACTCCCTCTCCTCCCTCATTCATCCACATCCGTGGCTGAACTTGTCTCTCAAAGGACCCAGCCCTTCTCTGGGCTTCCTCTGGGCCTCCTGCTAGTCCAGCGCTTCTCACTCTTGCCTCTCCCTCCGGCAGGACTCCTCTGTGCAGGCTCACTCAGGCACAGCAGCCCCGTCACACTTCCTGCACTCAGCTGATTCTCACCACAGCCCTTCCCACTTCCCCAAGACTGGGACCCTTCCCGCTGTCACCCCACCTCACTTTCCTAGGTTCCTGGGCCTCAGTCTCCTCCACATGAAGGCCGCCTGGCCAGGCCTCCTGCTCCTCTGGGCTCCGTCCTGTCCTGGCATGCTGGAGCTGCACTCAGAGCCATTTGAAATGCAGCGATGGCACAGTTGTCTCTGGGTCTTCCCTGAGAGCCTGAAGACCATGCTCTCGCCACTGTCTCCCAGCATTTAGTAGAGGGCTGGGCGCAGGTTGGGTGCTCAGTGCACACTGCTAGAGGCTTCTTTGCCTCATCCGTTGTTAAAGTTGTTATTATTTTTTCTATTATTATTTTAAACCCTTCTCAATTTCCATATTTTTATAGAAGACATTTCTTCAAAGACCTTTCTGTCGCATTTGAGATGGGCTCAGCCACCCTTGCCTCCACCTTGGCCCCTGTGCCATGTACATGCATGGTAACAGTCCCTCTAGAGCTGTTGGTCCTGGTTTAGGGGCTGGGAGCACCAAGGGCGCTGATGGTACCACTTCTCCTCCTAGTAGAACTTGTGCTCCTGTGATCTCCATAAGTCACTTCTAAATGCTTGCTTCAACTTTGGATCAGAATGCAAGTTTCTAAAACAGCAGTGAGTCCCAAGGTCATGGAAGTCCAGCACCTGGAGAGAATGATGCCCCATGGTGCCACACACGGTGGCTGCCGGTGCAGGGCCTCTGGGCATGAATAAGAGTGGGACAGAGCAGCTCTTCCTCAGTTAATATATGTGCAGCCCAAGGACTGGTGCCAGGCTCAGGTGCCCAGAGTTGCCTCATTCTGACAGGAAGTGGGAAGAGGGCAGTGGACTTGATAGAGAGGAGGCAAGAGCCCAGCGCTGCAGATCCCAGAGACCATGGGAATGCCCAAAGCCGCCAGAAGCGAGGCTCCGGGATTACGCCAGAGCGCAGGCAGAGCGGGGCATCTGGGGAGGGACTCACAACCCCACCCTCTAAGGCTCAAAGACTAAATGCGGGGACCTGCTCAGAATTGCAGCCTGGGGCACAAACGGACAGCACCTCCAGGAAGGCTGCAGAGGCTGACTGACAGCATTTCTCCAGGGAAGTCCTGAGCCTCCTGTGTACCTGAGTGGCAGAGGAGGCCCAGGCAGAGGGCAGCGTGGCACAGACCTTCCTCTCCTCTGGTCCGCTGCAGAGCTCGGCCCAGAACTCCCCAGGTCCCCGTGCCACCAGCACGCTCCACACCACACGGCACAAGCTCTCAGAGGCCTACCCCGATCAGGATCCCAGTCACCAGTTTCTGATGCTCCACTCTGCCAGGTGCCGTGCCCTTGCTTTACTATCTGCAAATAGGTGTCATTGTCCCATGGAAGAAAATGGCCCTTACCTCGGGTGACGTACAGACATTCAAACGGCTGACAGCTGGCAGTGGGAACGTGTGAGCATCCATGGTCTGTTTAATTAGAGAAGCAAAGATGGGGCACACGGACACACGTTTCCATAACAAACCTGCCCAGCAACAGTCAAGGCTGCTGACAAGAGGAGGCGGAAGGCCCCGCGCCCCGGACTGTTTCCAGCAGTGCACATTCTTCAGGGCATTGGCTCAGCTTTCCGCCTAATCCGGGTTTACTGAAGTCTCATCCAAGCTCAGTTCAGGACTCTGACAGAGTCTTTTAGAATGTACTGACACACCTTGTGCCAGCAACTGGGACTCCCGTGGCAGGAGGAAAACTGTCTCTGCTGCTACCCTTGAGGTCCCAGAGTGGACATCCCATTAGACTCTGCCAATAGGGTCACTGCTGGACCTTCTTGCTCTGTGTCACCCACTAACAGCTAAGCCCCTCACAGGTCCATGCAGACTCAGGGTGCAGGCCACAGGGACGTCACTGGGTGACCGTTATTCCCAGCTGGAATGACCTCCACATGTGCTTCTGTGTCATAAGTGCCAACCCAGGAGCAGCTCCCCCATACACAGGCCCCAGCCTCCAGGTGCCAGCCTGGGGTGCAGCTCCTCTCCCAGGCCCAGGCCTCTAAGTGCCAACATGGGGAGCAGCTTCCCCATGTGCAGGCTGTGAGCTGGGAGTGCTCTGGGAAGGAAGCTATCTGCTCTTCTCCCCCACTTGAATGTCTCTGTTGGGATGTGGTCCTGACCTATACCAGTGCCAGGTTGGACTGACCTAGATTTACACACAGCTACGTCCCCTTCCACCTGATGGCCTCAGGCTTTACCCATCTCAGGTCTACTTGAAGCTGTTCCTCTGTCAATCATAGACATGCCTGTGTTACCAAGGCTCTGTTCCTTCCAGCATCCATCTGCACTGTCCCCTCTGACACTCCCTTCACCTCTAGCATCCTATGCTGATTGCTGGTCTTATGAGCATGTGCAAATCTCTTTCCACCTCAGGATTTCCTGTATTTGTTCCTGTGTCGTCCATACACTTCAGAAGAGAGGCACATGTTAATCATCCAGGTAGATACACAGGCTCAGACAGTGCTCGCGCATCACAGGTCTAGACGAACACTTCTACATAGGAGCTCAGACTACACATAACATGCAGCTGGGTTCAGATGAAATGGAGATGTATCTGCCTACAGATACATTTTATGATTAATACACACATACGTGTTCTTCCATTTATGCACGCACGCGCACACACACACACACACATTCGTCTACGTATCCACTTATCCTGTTACACATTTGAAGAGCATGCAAGCTGCCAGCACTCGCCACCCTGTTGGGGGGAAGGTGCCTGCCTTGAATGCTGCATGCTGAGTTCAAGGTCAACATGGCTCCCAGAGCTGGCAGTGCCCCTAAGTGCAAAGTGAGCAGACTTTGACCCTGGCTGCAGGCTGTCACAGTGGGCCTGGTGCAGGCCACAGTGCCAACCAGGACTGTGGAGCAGAAGGCACAGGTATGGCCACTCGGCAGGGCGTCTCACCCCACAGCACAGGGGGCAGTTGCTGCAGAGGCTGACTCTACATCCTCAGGACAACGAGGGCACGGAGCTGCCCCCAGGAAGAAGTTATTTAAGGACAAGAAAGAGGGAGATGTACTCAAGGCAATGCAGAAGGGGCCAGAAACAAGGTGGGATCATTGGTGGCCCAGGAGCAAGGGGAAGGGGTGTTTGAAGACAGTGGCTTCCGGCACAGAGACCTGTGGAGTGGCCAGCTGGGACGTGCAGAAACCATCCTTTGGCAGAGTGAAGACCGATGGCTTTGGAGGACTATCCTGACTGCATTATGGCAGCCCACACTGTACGTTTCTGAGACGTTTTTGTAGGGGGACGTATTTGTAGGTCAATCTAGGATTAGGAATTTCTTCCGTTGATTACGTATCAGATTTAGGAAATGTAGTTCCAACTGATTCTTCCCGAAAGTTTCCATTTGTGAAATAAATAAGAATATAAAATAACACCAAAGAATGTATGTGGAAGTCTGAAAGGCTCAGAACACTCAGAAACCTGCTCAGCAGCTGCAGAGAGCTTCAGCTCCAATACCAAGCGTCATAGAAGCAGGAATCGGCAGTATTTTTTTTTTCTCACTTTTTCTTATAGTCAGAATCTTTAAGGGTTTTGCTCTTGCCCTTTCCAGCAATTCCAACAGAGATATATAATTTCTTATTAGTATGTAAGTCACACCAGAGTATCCCACATGTAGCACACACTGAGAAATGGCTAGGCTCACCTCAAACCTTGCCCACAACTGACTAATACATACATTATTTTGAGGGAGATGCAGAAGGAAGGAGGTAGCCAGGGCAAGATGGTGAGGGAGGAAGTCAGGGCGAGGTGAGACGAAAGGGGCCTGGAGAGGGTCTTCCAAAAAGGTCAGCTTCTCTGTTGGTGAAAGTTCTCGTGGACACAAGCCAGGGACCCAATCTGACAGACCCTTCCATCATGCTCCTCAGTGGGGGATCCAATGGGAAAACTAAAATGCACGTGTGGATGCAGGGGCACCATGAACAGTGGTGGGGACAGTGTGCCCAGGAGAGGAGATAAGGAGAACAGGGACTCCAGGGGCATAAAAAGAACAAACCAGAACCTCCCCACCAGACCCCCAGCTCTGGGGCTCCATGTCTTCAGAGAAGTCCGTTCCTGTTCACTGTTGGAACAAGCCTGCTGCACGCTCTGTGTCCTGTCCTTCAAGTCTTTGAGGAGCAGAAACAACGAACACAACACGCCTAGACGGTAACCGATTCCTCTATCAAAGAACATCCCGCAGGCTATAGGAAGCGTAGGTGCTGGAGAGCATTGTCCTTGAAGGACAGATCACCTGGAGTTCACTGCTTTGCAGGAATCTGCCATGACGGATGGGGAAAGCTACAAGCACTTCCAGAGCAGCGTCAAACACCGCATGCAGCCATGTTCCTGCCCACAGCCACGCAGGCCTGGGTCTTCACAAAGCCAGTCCAGGGAAGCCAGAGCCCAGGCAACTGGTTCAACACAGGGCTGCCCTCATCACCAGAGCAAAGTGCCATGAAGAACAATTAATATTTTGATTCTCCCTTCACAGAGATGCCAGAGGGAGCACACCACCTGTGGCCATTGTTCTATCCAATTTGATCATCAGTGGGACTGTCCCTGCGGGTCAGTGACAATGAGCTGCAGTCCAATAGCTCATTCAGTTACAATGAGCCTAAGACAGAGGGAAATCTGTGAGAAGAGAGTTGCACCAACTGGATAAAAATCGCATCGAGCATCACGTTAGGGAGCACTCCCTGGCCCAAAGGAGTATTCCAGCCAGAGCAGCTGTAGCTCACAGGCACCTCTCACCTCTTTCTCCTGCATTAATGTGTAAACACATCAGGAAAAGCGAGATAAAGGCATGGAGTCATTGAAATCAGTCACCAAAGAGCATCCAGTGCTCTAAACGCTCTCCCACACAGATACACGTAAGGAGGTGGAAAATGGTGCCTCTCTTTCCACGAGGTTGAAAATCCCACTTTTTCCATTAAGAGAACATTGTAACTCTGCATGGCTCGTACAATCAGGAATCCTGGGTGCTGTTCCATGGGGTGATTATCCCAGGAACTGGGTAAACAGTGTCTTGGCATGGCAGCTTGATCTCACCTCTGATACGTTTTTGTCATTTACAGGAAGCCATGCACAGGGTCAGATATGGATAATCACATTTGTGCCAGCACCAAGTCCTAGAAGTGAAACTTTCAGATCAAAAGGATGCACTTCTCCAAGACTTCAGATAAATACCTACAGCCAAACAGAGCTTTCCAAAACAATTAAGCTCAGCAAAGAAGCTTTGAGAGGCACTGCGTGAGTTTATGCTCTGATCTTGGCTCCTGCATTTACATCCAGCTCAACTGCCGCCCTGGGGAGATCTTGAAGAAGGGGCTGCTGGTCTGTTTCCTTATGATTCTCACACACCCATCTGCTCAGGAGACTGAAAGCCACCCAGGTTAATGTGGGCCTCTTTGGTCTGAGTCCCCTCTGTTAGGGTTGCGTGAGGCATATGCACATAATACTTCTTCCCCTGGTGACAGGAAGAAGTAGGAATCACAAAGAATGCCTTCCTCCTGGGAAAAACCCACTCACTGTCTCACTTCACCACCGACGGTCACTGCAGCCATGTCCGCTTCACCTGGATATGAGCAAGGTGAGGCGACAGCCAGCAGGCGACAGCCAAGAGGCTGCTCCTATTGACTCAGCAGCTGCAGTGTCTCCAGTTCCACTGAGGAGCATCTGCAGGGGGGCTCTTGACCTACACACACCTGACTCATTCCTCTGCCACCAAGCCAGGCAGGGGCTGCCAGGATGGCTTTGTATGCGCCCCTCGCTGTGATGGACATTTCCCTTCTCCTTGACTCCACAGAGAAAAGGACATGCACAATGTGAATGTGCTCAAACAGGATCAAAGCGGTGTGCCTCACAGCGATCCCCTGTCTTTTCCCTATGTCAGGTCTTACTGTAAAACATCTTGGCTACGTGAAAAGTGCCATGGGGACCTCAGAAAACAACAAGAAAAAGCAAAAAAGAAAAAAAAAGAAAGAGAGGAAATTTGCTTCTCAGGGCTCTGGAGGCTGGAAGTCTAAGTTCAAATGGCCAGCTAACGCTGTGCCTGGGGATCGTGAGGACTCTCGTCTGGACGCAGCTGTGTTCTCAGCAGAGAGGGCAGGGAACTCTCTGGAGCTGCTAATAAGGGTCACTAAGTCCATTATGAGTTCCACCTTCCTGACCTCATCACCTCCCAGAGCTTCCAGCTCCAACACCAGCTCCTCATCCACTGGATTTCAACAGATGGCCACGGGGACAATGACATCAGCCTATAGCACAACCTTCAAGAATTTGTCACTAAAGTGCACCAGTGGCACGAGCTTCAGCTTCCTCTGTCCCCCTTGGTGGTGAAGCGGCTCTTGGTTCAGTGGAGAGAAGCAGGTGCCCTGTGAGGCTTCGGGTCAGTCCTCCTTGGTGGTGAGGCAGCTCTTGGTTCAGTGGAGAGAAGCAGGTGCCCTGTGAGGCTTCGGGTCTGTCCCCCTTGGTGGTGAGGCAGCTCTTGGTTCAGTGGAGAGAAGCAGGTGCCCTGTGAGGCTTCGGGTCAGTCCTCCTTGGTGGTGAGGCAGCTCTTGGTTCAGTGGAGAGAAGCAGGTGCCCTGTGAGGCTTCGGGTCAGTCCCCCTTGGTGGTGAGGCAGCTCTTGGTTTGGTGGAGAGAAGCAGGTGCCCTGTGAGGCTTCGGGTCAGTCCCCCTTGGTGGTGAGGCAGCTCTTGGTTCAGGGGAGAGAAGCAGGCCGTGGTGTTGGATTTTCCTCCGTTTACATTTGTGCTGAACTGTGGCTCTCGATAGATTTTCTATCTATGTCTCTAAAGGGGATGATGAAGGAGACTTCAGGGATGGGAAATCAGTTATCCAGAATACACAGTATCCACGGGACAGGTCCCTGTGCAAATTTATCATCACATTTGCCCAGCTAGCATTTACTATTGTTTTGCCATTCATGAAAAAACAAAACAAAACAAAACCAAAACCAAAGCAGAAGCTAGCAGGGTTCCTGTAGGCTAAATGCCCTGCTGGGTGCTGCAAAGCTTTAATAACCAGCCCCGAATTCACCCCACCCCTCTGCGCCTAACTCTTTCTCACTTTCTTCTCTGCCGCAGCTGTGAGGACCTTCTGAGCTGTGGGTATTTCCTGAAATGCAGGTGAGTCCCACAGCGCCTTTCTAAAGATCTCCTCTGTGCCTGGGACTTGAGGATGAGTGCACCCTCCTCAGGGTGTTATCCACAGCCTGTCGTGACCTGGACCCACCTGGCCCTCTGGCCTCCTGACGCTCTTCCCTGTCCAGCAAGGAGTGGCCCAGTAGGCATCTCTGAGTCCTCACAGCCTCCTTGTGTTGAACCAGATCCTCCAAGTTCACCTCATCTGAGTCTCGGGAGCAGAAGGCTGCCTCAGCCCTATACTGTGGGGCCACTTCTCAGGATGTCTGTCCTTGTCTGAGCAAAGGAAGGTGTCTATCCGCCTTCCAGGGCTACCTCTCCAGGCCCCTAAGGTGTACACAGCTCTCAGGACACAGGGAAGGCAGATAAGTAAGTAGCCCAAAGTGGCACCCACAGTTCATCATGGACCTTCCCCTTCTCTCGTTAGCTCTCAGAATGTGATTTTTTCTGCTTTCTCCTAGTTATTGATTTTCAGTTTGGATCCTATTTAAAATTCTCACCATCCCTTTAAACTATGATTATGGAACACAGAGATGGAGACTATTTCAACAAGCAGTTTGACTCACGCAAGGGGCAAAAAGAATAATAGCATCTTACTTTTGCTAATCTGTCTAAGATTTTGGTGGAAGGACTTGTTTTTACTATTCTAATGAGCACAGTGTAGGGTCGATTTGCAAACCATTATCTGTTTATCCACACAAAACTGAAGTCCATGCTTCTTTCCCATTTCCTCCATCCTGCACTCCCTCTGCATCCACCCCGCTACTCAGGTGATGTGGCCTTCACAACAGACCTGCAGCTGGCTGCGCTCAGCACCAGGAGCACCCTGTTCTTGGTGGCAGGGATGCCGCAGCCTCCCCACCCCTGGCCTCGCCCATGCATTCTGTTCTCAGCACCTTATCCAAGAGGGGTCACAGGCAACATGAAATAATCACATTGCACCTCTGACACAACCTCTCCAGCAGCTACCTGTCTCAGGCAGGTGAAATTCCAGGGAAAGGTTCTTCTAAAGAGCTCCTCGAGGTACCTGCCCTTCTTAGCCAGACCTCTGGCCACTTCTGCACACACACTGAGCCCTGGACACACTGCCTTCTTGCTTGCTCCCGAACACACCAGGGCCTTAGGACTTGCTATGTACTCTGCCTGGCTTTCCAGGTGCTCACAGTCAGCCCCCTGTCTTCATGCATGACTCGGGTGAAGCCTCATGGACACTGTAGCACAGGTCCCTGGCCACGGGCTAGCCTCGCTCCTTCATTCCCCTGGCTTCATGTGGCTGCTAGATGACAGGCAGATGCCAGATGCAGATGGGCAGTGTAAAGAGAGATGACCAACAGACCCGCAGGAGACGGAAGATCGCTGTAGAGAGCTGATAAGGACAGGTGTCAGATGAGGGCATAAATATAGCTTTATAACCGTCTATACACACGCATATCTAGGTGTGCACACATTCACATGCATGTGTTTATGACACTTGCTATTTTATTTTTCCAGATGTTTCCGCCCCCCCCCCCCATGGATCTGAACTCCAGGCCAGGAGCTTGTGCCTGTCTGATTTCTACTTGCACATAGTGGGTTTTCAGTTAGCCTTTCTGGAGTCACTCATCTTGGTCATGTGATAACTGGGCCTGCAGTGTCTCCTGATGGACACCTAGTGGTGCCCACTCTGCTGCTCTGAGGCTGGGTGTCCTGCTAGGCCTGAGGCCACCTTCCAGCTGAGTGAGGTTCATTTCTAGTGACCTGCTCCTCTAAAGGAAATCGTAGAGGGTGCTTTGAGCACTAGAATCTGTGGGAAGGAGGACTCTGTCTCCCAGCTTGCTCTGGTCACCAGGAGTATCCTTGAAGTGCAGTGTGAGGTCCACTGCAGACCTGTGCCTCAGAAGCTCAGGCCGTGTCCAGCAGTTTGCTCTTTAACAGGCCCTCCAGTTGGCCATGGTGACATTCACCTGTAATCCCAGTGGCTCAGGAGGCTTAGGCAGGAGGATCACAAATTTGAGAACAGCCTCAGCAATTTAGCAAGGCTCTAAGCAACTTAGTGAGACCCTGTTTCAAAAAATAAAAAGGGCTGAGGATATGGCTCAGTGGTAAAGTATCCTGGATTCAATCCTTGGTACCAAAACAAAACAAAACAAAACAAAAAAATTTCAGGCCTTCTCAGGCCACTCCAGGGACTCAGGAGGGCCTGAAGCACTGTCTAGTGAAGGACTGGAGTGGTGGTTTGGGGCCAGTGGGCACATGTGTCCAGGTGGGCCAGACACACCATCTGGGCATGACGGATTTGTCCCAGCCTCCTGGGGTTTGCAGCCAGCTCTTTCTTATTGGAGCCCTTGCTGTCACACCCCATTTCTATGGTCTGCAGGTTGCTGTTTAAATGGCTCTTCCTCCTCAGACTCCTCTGATTTAGAAGCCTAGTGGCCAGTAGCGTCCTGAAGTGACTTGCAGGAGGCAGAGGTGAAGCAAGTGCATGAGCTCAGAGGTGGCAGGACACCTTCCATCCCGTGGCACTGTCCTCAGAGTCACCTGCACCTTCTGCAGAAACGCTGCAGGGAGGAACAGTCTCCTGCACAGGGCATGCCCTGTCCTGCGGCCTGTGCCACATCTTCCGCCCTCATTCTCTCACCAGCCCTTTCGTCCTTTCTGTGGGCCTAGCTTTTGCATCCTGCAGTTAGGGGCTGCTGCTCGGACAGGACCTGGGGTGGGGTGATCGGCAGCTGCTGCAGCTGGTGTCACAGCTCTTCTCCACACTCCACGCCTTTGTCCTGACCGCAGCACAGGCTCACCGTTTCCCTGAATATGCGGTTCAGAAGATAAGTCGCTGTCAGGCATTTGCAGGAACACTTGGGCAGGGGGTCCTGGATCTAGCAGGCTCTTGAAAATGCCAGTTTGGGGGGCATCAGGCTTGGCTCCCGTCATTTCCACAAAAAGCATTTTTTTTCTGGACTCAGTTCAGAGATGCCAGGATGGTCACATGGTCAATATTATCACAACATTGAATTACCATTCCTAGCCTCTTCTACAGCACTCTCTTAAAAGATGCATTAAATCCAGCTTTCAGAGAAATGAACTGCTTCCGCTCTGGGCTCTGCATGTGTGCACCTGAGAAGCCAGCTCACTTCTACTTCATGACAGATGAGGAAAGGCCAGGGTCACATCTCTCTGCCCAAGCTTTAGGGAATGAGGCTTTGAGGCTTTCTATTGATTTTTAGATGTGTTCATTATTTCAAATAGCAGCGCAGCTGCAAATGATAATGAGCCATTGGGACAGGGCTGAAGGAGGCTGGGGGCATGAGCACCAACAGGAGCACAGGAGGTGAAGCTATCTTTTTCCTGTCTTAGTATTACATACGTCCTAACATAATTTTTTCATATAATTCCCTGACTGCATTCAATAGTGGATGCAAAATTACCCTACTAAATGAGTCATGCAAATTAGTGGCGTATTACACTCATATATCCAAAAGCAATTAGTCTCATGAATGACTTGAGATTTTAATAAATGTAGGTGATTAAAGGGTTAATATCTTAGGTTTCACTTGTGACATGACATTTATAGTATGGGAAACCAGGAACAATAAGATTATTTAATGCATCTTTTTGTATTTATGCAGAACATGGGACTATATTTAAATTATTTGAAAGTTTTCCTGAGCTAAGCCTTCATGCTTATTCCATAAGAAATATTAGTGTCCAGAAATAATTGAGTTGAGAAATGTTGAGATACATTTGACAGGGAATAGGAAATATAATGCCTAAGATGTATTTGAATATTTTGAAAATTTGCATTTTCAAAACCTTCAGAATATCTGAAAACTATGGAATCTTAATTGAACAATAAGCATGTGAAGCTAAGCTCATTTTTCCAAAGATAAACCTGCTCCTTGTGTTCACGCACCCCCTTCCACTTTTGGGAAAGACATCTTTTGTATCTTTTTAAATCCTTTTGCCTTACCACTCAGTATTAAATAAGTGGAGCTGGGCTGAGCTAAAACTTGCCATCTGGATAAAAATTATATGCACAAATCAAATATCCAGAGTTCAGAGTTAATAGTGTCCTTTCTCTCCCTGTGTAAGCACACCGGGATTAATCAAATCAGTATTCTCTAGTCTTTTCATGCTCAGAAACACTACAGATGAGCCTAAGCAATTAGTTTGTATTCCACAAATGAGGAGGACTGAAATAACAGTTGTTCCTTAGAATAGAATTTTGGAAGTACTGCAAACAATCAAGAGTTGTCTGGTCCTTCATTATCTTCTTTTAAGGACACTTTATGCACACTGCTGACTCAAAAATAAGAGTGCATTTCACAACTTCAATGGTTCAAAATGACTTCCTAAAGCCAATACCTAAAACCATTCCATTAAGTCAAATTTTGTCTCAATATTGGACAGTGTTGGCAATGAACATTCATGGACTGCTGTTATCAAATGCACAACTATGAAAGTGCTTCTAGTAATTTGTGAGAAGTATCACCAACCTGGGCTCATTTCCAGCTCACAGGGTTCTAATCCACCACCTGACCTGCACTCCACCATGACAACTGTCAGCAGAGTGGACAAAGTCCAGGGCAGCCCACACAGGCACTTTCCCAGGAAGCTAGTTTAATCTCCTGGTGACATTCTTATAGACAGATCCATCAAAAGAAAGAAATTCCATCAGCAGGTTCCCGTGTTTTGCCACAAGACAACTTCCTCTGTTTATTGGATATTTGGAGATTTGTAGAGTGTGCATGGGTTTAGGAAATGCTGGGGAATTAAATCCCACCATAGATTTCTAAAGGTAAAAAGGAAGCTCTGAAGATATTTGTCTGCTTGCTCCAGAAATAGCTGTGACATTTCATTTGACTGCTTGGAATAGAGTATTTCATAGGGGAAATTTAAATCAAATCAAAGTAAAGCAAATCAGCAAATAGAAGCTTGTTATAGGCTTGACACTGTGGATGACTCTGAAAAGTCACAAACCTGGTTTCAGTCTCCGTCCATGGCCCGGCACTGGGAATGGTCCTTAGAGGTCAGGAATCCAGGCTCAGCCTCTGTCCATGGCCTCGCACTGGGGGGTGTCCTTAGAAGTCAGGAACTAAGAGTCAACATGTAGATGCATTTGATAGGATCCAAATCTCAGAGGCCAATTCCACTAAAGAAAAGTAGGCATTGGGAGACCAACGTGGGTGGCTGTTTAACTCATGGTCCTGGATTGATAAGCAGAGCAGAACGCCTTCATTCATGACAACTTGTCTGAATCAGAAGGCTGCAGAACGATAGCTGCTCCTTCCTGTGTGCCCATTTCCATGCTCGTTCTTTAGGCCTGGAGATAGTGCTGAGCACTCTGCGTTATTCCGTGTTGTGTGACAACCTGGGGACGGAGCCTAGGGCCAGCAGCCCTGCTCAGGAGGAGTCCCAGCAGGGGCACAGGGCAAGTGAGGTGCGTGATTGCAGATGTAGTTACAGGGACTCCCTGCCCCTGCCTCCTTCCCACTCACAGGAAGCATACTGCAGTTACTGGCCCATGTTGTTCCAGGGCCTTGTGACCAACCAGGAAATTGCACATCTATGGGCCATCCACAGGGTGTGAATGACATGTACCTGGGCTCCATCACACAGGTTGGGGCAGGGAGAGCAGAGTGGAATCCAGATGAAGATGGTGGCAGCCATGGGGTACTTTTGACTCCAGAAAGATGAAATAAGGTTCAGAAGGGGAAGTAACTGCTTCCTGCCACAACTCTGATTCTTCCATTTTGTTCTATGAACTTCTTAGATCCGCATCTTTCCCATTACATGTTTCCGCCTACCTTCCTTTTCCAGTTTTGCATGTGAATTTGATAGGATCCAAATCTCAGAGGCCAAATTCCATTACAGAAAGGAAAAATAGGCAAGGCGAGAAGCTGAGACAAGGGACACTTTGATTTTGAAGTGTACTCTAAGAGCATCGATTAATTCATCTTTCTGCACACCTAGCTGAATATGTAGAAGAGGCTGATGGTGTAAACCACACAACTAGAGAGCCATGAAGGATTCGAGGGTCTCATAACCTCATTCAAGAGAGGAAGATTCTGAAGCCAAGGAAGCAAAACAAACCAAGTCCACAGCATAGCAGGGGTGTCACCCATGCGGACTCAGCTCTCGCCGCGGGTGCAAACACACGGGTCCACTGGGGCACGCATCTCCCAGGAACTCCACTCTTAGGAGACCTCAACCTCTGGGAAGGAAATGCCCCAAAGGGAGCCTCAGCAAGTCAACCTTTTCCATGAAGGATCTTTATAACCTGAAAGACAGTCTGTAAATGTCAGGGCTCTTGGCAAAGGGCAGCAGTGCTGACTATTACGTTTAGGAGACCAGGTAAGCCAGTGATTGCTTTTTCACTGTGGTTAAAAAAAATAAAAACAAGGTCCACTGTCCAGCATTTTTCAGAACAGCATTGTTAGCTACATCCCAGTGCGGGCGGCAGGCCTCCAGAAAGCTCTGTCTCCCGTGACTGAAGCTTTCTGCTGGGGAGAAGTAACTCCCACCAGGCTGCTCTCTGTACGCAACCTTCTCGTAACTGGAGAGCTTGTCTTCCCACCAGCCCTGTGTGTGTGCCCGGTGCTCTGCTCTGTCTGTGGAGAGTGCTCTGGGCCGGGCACCATTGTCCCTCTGACGGGTGATGGATGGGGTGCAGTGCAGCATGTGTGCTCTAGAAAGCTCTGCACCCAGCAATGCTGCCTATGGAAAAGTATGGGAGTCACGGGAAAACGCAGCTGGGAGCACATCACTCAAAGTATGCGCAACTTCGTAAATTAAGGACCAGCAAAACACCATTTTCATGTGTGTGAGGGTGGCGAGCAGCTCTGGGTGGCTGTGAGCTGACGGCAGGTCACACACCTGTAAGAGTCCAGGCCAGTGTGGGGCCAGAGGAGGAACCTGTCCCCTGGGTGTAACCAGGCAGTGCCTCCTGGCACAGGAGACTGCTCCACCCAGCCAAGGGCACATGGGAGAGTGGCCCAAGTCCAGGCCTGAGCCCTAGATTAAGAAACTTTCAAAGAAATGATATTTAAAATACATTTTCTGATTTTTTTCTAAGTTTAAAGTAAACCATGTCCTATTACAAAAGGTGAAGGGCAATGAGAAATTATACATAATCCTACTTCCCAGAAGGAATTGCTGGGCTGTCCAGCTCCATAGAATAGAAAGCCTCTGCTTACCATCTGCATAGTGCCCCAGTAGAAATGTGAGGGAAGGATAAAAGGGTGGGCGAATCAGTGAACAGGAACCAACTTAGCTGGGAACAAAAGATCTTCTCTGCAGGTTTCCAGCACCGAGGGATGCAGTGCGAAAGAAGTAGTTGTGCATGGCGATCACACTCACCCAGGTCATCTCGACCACCCAGGGGCTGGCACCGTCCCTGCTGGCCCCAACTCACTCAGCAAGTTCACCAGTGCACTGGTGCCAGAATGTTTTCCAAACTGCGTTTTCTATACACTCTTTGGCAGTTGAGACAGATTAGCTTTTGAGCTAAAGTATATTGCTGCAGAGTTTGATTTTGCCATCCTGGGGAAAGCCTCTCCTTTTGCTTGGGAACACTGAGAGGAAGGAAACAGTCAGGGAGCTGTCCAACATCACTCCTCCCCTTAGACAGGGGTGGCCCAGATCAGTAGGATGCCAATCCTGGTGTTGATTTTATTAACTGTGTGGTGCTGGGCATGTTATTTCCTTTTCTTTGTTGTGGCATCTTTCTGAACAATGGGGAAATTAAAGGGCTGATGAGCAGTGGTCTGTCTGTGGAAGGCTGAGAAGTGGATCTGGTTCACAGCACTGTAACTCATTCCTAGAGTAGGTGGTGCAGGACCTCAGCGTGTGGCAAGGCTACCAGCAGCCTTGGGACCATTTCTTCCTTCATGGTACCTTAGCCGAGGCCTGTTCTGGTTGGGGTCATATGAGGCAGCAGGATGCAGCAGCGAGTATCACAGGAGTTGCCTGTGTCCTGAAGCCTGTGCCCAAGTGACAGAAGAGGCCAAGTCAGCAGAGCAAAAAGAGGAGGAGTCAAGGCCCACGTGCAGGGAGAAGCGTTCTAAAAAGCATTTAGCTGCATCCTCTGCATTTGAAAGCTGTTGGTGGCTAGTGACAGAGGCACGGTTATTAAAAGAAGACTGAGCACTACTGTGAGGGTCACACAGCCTGTGCGAGGCATGTGGCCCTTGGGGACCCGAGAAGCCAGCCAGTCTGTGTACACCTTACAGATCTTGCTGAGTATGTTTATTCTTGCTCCAAAAGGCTTCTGGAAATGCCAAAAGCAATCACAGAGAGATGGACCATTACCATGAAATCCAGCTGGGCCCAGTGAAGGCCTGGTGAGCAGAAGGGTTTGCTTAGCGGGATGGACAGTGGTACTGCTCTCCTAGGAAGGAAAGACAAGCACTGGGCTTGGGCTCGGTCCGGAGGTGAGATACTGTGCACTCCGGGGAGACATCAAGTAAAAGTGGCTAAGCAGGCAAGGAAACCAGAGGAGGATGGAGGAATGTGGGTGAAAACCTAGGTGTCACTTGGACAGGGAGGCAATGAAGACATGGGCATGGGTGACTTCATCCAGGGGGCAGTAGAGGACCAAGGCAAGGGAATGCACCTGAAAGAGAAGGAGATGTAGTGCAGCGTCACCAGGGAAAGGGTGACAGTGTCGGCCTACGGACAGACCTAGGAGCGGGCCTGCTGGGACATCCCTGAGGGTCATCTGCTTAGTCCATCTGAGCTGCCGATGCCATAGACTGGGTGGCTTCCCTGCAATCATCCGTTCCTCACGTTCTAGAGGTGGATTACTTGGTGCCTTCCAGTACTTTGCCCTGTTTTCTCTTAACAGTGTTCCTGAGAGTGACAACTGAGGCATGCCTAGGAGGAAGGGTTCAGAGGCACACAGTCAGGAGCTGCAGACAGCTGGAGCTGAGGTCCAAATATGGGTCATCGGGACTCAACAGCATCCCTTGAGACAGCGGCTGTCATTGTCAGGGACCGCATCTCAGCAACCTGCTTTAAGAGCATGAGCTCTTAGGATGTGCTCTGAGGTCTCCTCAGCCTCAGCCCCTACGGAGTGTTGAGGGCACGTGGAGAAACCAGCTTTGACAGGAGGCAGCCCTGAAACAATGTGGGCGCTATCTCCTCCCCAAGTAAGACGCCAGGAGCAGCTGTGCTTCTTCTTGGTCCCAGTGCTCATTCCACAAGGGCACTCCTGGGCCTGGAAGATGGTCCGATTGCCCCTAGGCCAACTCCAGATGCAACTCTGTCCTCAGAGGTGGTTAGAGATCTGGCCAGCAATTCAGTCCAAAAGCACATCTATACCATGCATCACGGCCATGTCTGCGTGTCTGGTGAAAGGCTGCGTGCTGAAGACACACAACAGACGCACCTACAATTCTATGCCATGGCCACTTCGCCATGACACGCTGTGATCGATATTTTTGGACCCATTTCACATATGGACAACAGGCCCAGAGAAAGTAAGGGGCTACCCCATGGGAGTACCAGTGGTCATTTCCTAGATCACATCTCAGAACGTACAGGTCACCTGATCCCAAATCTCAAGTTGCTTTTCCTAGGTTTGTGCCAGTTCCTGAACAGAAATGCGTGGCCCTTGCAGCCTGTGTTTCCCAAACTCCTCCTGAAGCAGGGCTGCCGAGCAGAGTGCATCAGGGTCGGGCCTTGGAGGAGCCCTGGTTCCTTGTTTGGGAATAAGGCCCCAGACAGCTGCCTGGGCCCCTCCACCACATAGGGCACAAGCTTCTCCCAGCCAGAAGAGGACTCTGCCTAGGTGAGAAAGCTGGCATGGCTTTGGCCTTGGACTTCCCTTCAGAGCTGTGGTTTGAGCTGCCAGTTTACGCTGTGTTGTGACAGCTACCCAAACAGAGCAAGGCCAGATAATGTGACTTGGATGCTAGCATTTGCTGGGTCTTTTTTGTTTGTTTGTTTGTTTTGTTTTGTTTTCAGGAACATGTGAAACTTCAGTAGGAAATTAAATATAGATTTTTAAATAATATACCTTCAATTTTATTGCAAACACTCTAATACTCTTGATTATAAATGATAATTTACTTGTTAGCCTAATAAAACATAAATGGCCAGAGATGCTGAACAATTCTCTTAGTCTCTGACTAACTCTGCTGAGAAATAAAAAGCACTGCTAGCAACCCTCAATTGCTGCAGTATGTATGGTCTTGCCTACTTGGTATTTGTTAGAGGTTAAAATGATCCTGGTGAATAACAATGTAAGCATTGAAGGTCCATTGTCGGTCTATAAAGGAACACGTTAGAGATCAGCTTACTCTTATTTTAAAACAGAAAAATTAAATTGCCTTCTCTCAGTGCCTCCTTACCAATCTGTCTCTGTGCTCAGAACTCTGTCATAGCCTAGGAATTAATGCTGCCTACACCAAACTCCCTTTAGGAGGAAGTGCACACACACAAACCACACTAGGGGAAGGAAAGCAAGCGCTATGTGGCTGCTGGCTGTGGCTTCAAATGGTCAGAGACGGTGGTGACCATGACGACAATGGCTACTTTAGTCATCTTTTTCACCGCTGTGCCCTGAGCTGATGAGAACTATTAGAGGAGGAAAAGCTTATTCTGGGCTCACGGTTTCAGAGGGCTCAGTCCACAGACAGCAGGCTCCATTCCCCAGGCTCAAGGTGAGGCTGAACATCATGGCAGAGTGTGGTGGAAGAAAGTGGATAAAGACAGCAGACCAGGAAGCACACGCCAGAGACAAAATGCAAACCCTAAAGGCACACCCCCAGGGACTCACCTCCTCCAGCCACACCCCTCCTGCCCTCAGTCACTATCAGGGGACGAATTCACTGATTGGGTTAAAGCAATCATTTCACCTTCTTGCGCAGTCTCACATCCAACACTCGGCTCTCCAAAGTATAGCAAGGACTATGACAAGGACATAGACAATTGGGACAGAACGCATTGTTTTGCTTTATTTTTCACTTTTGGTAGCAATACTAGTAGACTTGTGGGGCACCCACTGCATTCTGCTCTGACTCTGTGATGTGTGAACAGTCGTTTTCTCACTGTGCCGTGCCTGCCCATTTGGTAAAGCGACGCTTTGCCATGAGCTACTCCATTGGAGTCCAAGCGCTAAGGTAGAAGGACGCTTGTTCTTTCAACCACCATGTGTTCAGTCCAACCATAAGGCACAAACGGAAAATTAACCATGCTAATAAATAACCAACTCATCAAATTAATTCAGAGGCTCAGGGATGCATGGGTATATCCAAGTTTACCAAAAAACCAGGACCACAAGATAATCAAACACACCAAACCACCAGATGGAGCACGCCCCTCATCTGAGACCCATCAGACCATCCCACATGCAGCATGAGACCCACCAGGGGAGGCTTTCTGTCCCTGGGCTCCAGCTCAGCTCTCTCCCTGCTTGATGTGGGTGCCCTGGAAACTACCATGTGCACCCTCGCCTAGGCAGCTCTGGGGCCTGAGCAGTTTCTGTGGCTGCCTGCTCCTCTTGTCTGACCACCTGCGGGGAGTGTCTACATTAGTATCTGCCCTCTGCCTTTGCTCTTGGCACAGCATTCTGTAACCCTGTGGCTGCCCTCACTGTTTCTTAGCCTTTCTAGTATCCTTGTGTCAAGAGTGATGTGATTTGAGGGCTATAAATATTAGTAATTAAGATCATCAATTGACCAGCTTATGATGACCAGGTGGCCTACGGGTACTCCACGAATTGTAACTGATGAAAGTGATGCAGTCTGTGAATTAACTGTTCTTCTATAAACTCTGACATTGCAGAAAGACACAAACATGATTGTCTATGTTAATTCTGCAGCCTGCTCATGACATCACAAAGCAAACCCATCAAAATAGAGTGAACAATCAGAAATAAATTTGTCAACTGAGTTTATTTTAATCTCCAGATATCTGAGTATCTGACAGAAAACACCCAACTTTCTCCATGTTGAAGATCATGACCTTTGGAAATAAGTGCTGAGAAAAGAGACTTTGAGGTTTTAGCAGCAAGAAAGTTATGAAGAGATCTGGAAATGTCAGAGTCCGCGTGATGGTTCCTCTCTGGGAAGTAAGATTTTGAGGTGGGAACACTTTCTGATGTGTGGGTGGGTCACTAGGTCCGAAGAGCCATGGGCAGCTCCTGTTGTCAGCCAGCAGGGAAGACGGCCAAAAGCATCCTGCAATGACACCTGGAAGGAGCCCAGCCCTGGCAGCTCACTCAGACCCACCAAAGCACCGCCACTTCCAGGGACCCAATGCTGCTCAAGGAGGGGCCAATTTCATAAGGCCAGTAGGTGGGTGAACTTGTAACTTCGAATTGCAAGGTTCATGCCAAACATGATAAATTATTACTCATATTTAAAAGTGAAAATAACCCTCTCTGATGATCTCATAAGTCTAGAACTGTCTCCAAGGCACAAACTGTATAATAGCTTTAGTTAATAAACTTTCGACGTTTGTTTCTCCAGCACCCAGCTCAGTGCTGGTATATAACAATCTCTAATTTTAATTTAATAATGTGAAAAGTCATTTCTATGAGTAAGAAATGGACAATTTAAAAAATAACTTAAATATACTTTTTAGTCTATTGTCTTTCAGATCCATGGTCAATTTCTTCTTCTCTGACTCCTGATTCCTTCTAAGGTTTTGAAAGTCAGTGAACTTAGGCAATCTTCAACACATGGCCTTGGCCCTCTGATCCCTTCTTAGACAGCTCCACCTGGTCAGTAACATAAACCATCAGCTCTGTGGACACCCCCTGACTGCACTTGCATGGTGGTCACCAAAGGGACCACTCCCAGCCTTATTTCTAAACCATGACATGTCAATCAGGGCAAAAGACAAATGCACATCACACAGGTTCGGAAGATACAGCCTTATTCTTCCTCTCTTTGAATGCCTAAGCACTGATGTGATCAGAGGACAGTGGTCCATTTTATTAATGAACAGACCAGTGGCCCCCACCAGTTCCTGCCACTCTCCTTTCTGTGACCCTCACTGTAGTCCCCTATGCTGGGATTAGTCATTTGCCACTTACCCAAAGGAAATTGAGGCCTGCGATCATTAGGCTTTATCTAAGCCCGGCACAGCCTGGTACTGGGGTCCCAGCCACAACACAACTTTCCTGGCTTCCATCAGTGCCTCCCACACCACCACGCACAACCTAAGGTGTGCTTTGATAAAGAGAAGGAGACGACTCCTCCATGTCTGTGATCTGTAGTTGGGGATGCCAATTCAAATCTCCCTGAGCATTTCCCTTGAAAACTTCCACGGTATCCGAGACTACAGTGAGCATCTCTTCCTTGGGAGCACCCACGTGTGAACTGCTGCTCTGAAGTGCAGCCCAAGAACCACCCAGAGATAAGCAGTCTCACTGTCCTTCTGCTTCAAGTGGAGGGAGGTGGGGGCGGGACACACCTGTGCTGGCTACTCCACCCCTGCCGTGCGGGAACCCAGTGTGTCCTGAGTAGCCCCTGGCCTCAGCCACTTCCAGCCTGGACTGCCTGGCTCCAGCGCCCCCAGTGGTCTCCCAGGCATCCTCCTGTTTCAGAAGGGCATGTCCACCTGTCTGTCCAGCCGGAGTGTCCATGACCACCATTTAAATCAGCCCATTTTCTGTTGCTCTTTCTCTGTTCTTAGGTTTTCAACTTCAAGAGTCCTACCTGTCTCTGAGATGACTCGCCTCTGCCATCACAGCCCCCTCACTGTCCCCTGGCCACCAGCCCTGCCAGAACCTCCAGTTGTTCCCTTGATAATCCCCTTCTGTGATGCTTCTCACCCACCTTTACTGAGTCACATGCATCTCTGTGGCACCCTTCTCAGGTATCACCCAGGCCCTAATCTCCATGCTCAGATGACCCCTCTGCATCAAGGAACCTTGGTGACTTATTCCCAGGGAAGGGTTCACTAGTGGTCTTGGAAAGCTTTTGTTTGCATCAAATTCTCCTTGCAGAAATAATAACTTGAGGACAGAGACTGAGACTTCTGCTTCTGTGTTTACCCTGGGTCACTGAATGGCAGGATCTGCAGAGAAGAGTCAGTCAATAAATACAGACCTGCTGCTGGTGAAGGACCACTTCTCCAACTACAGTTACTTTCCTGGTGCCCTCCCTCAGAGATGGATAAGCCCTGCCACCAGGACTAACCCCTTCTCTCCTCTGCACCCTGCTTGTTCCCTATGCAGAGGGACTAAGGACTTGATGTACCATGTTCCATAGCTACATCTTCACTGGCTTCTGAAACATTCACACTCCCAGGCTCACACCAGGCCTCAGGAGCCAGTGCTGTGATGGCACATTACTTATGCTCTGGGGTCATCTATGCACTTTGAAGCTTGACAAGCATCTGCTTGAAGGTACACATGGCTTCCCTGCAAACCCCTGTCCTGTGCGGCTGGACCGTGGGTGGCCGAGTTGCTTGTCTAGGATCCCAAGTAGTGGCTACTTAAACCACTGTGCCTGGCCAATTTATTCCCCAGCTGGAGAGGCACACATTTCCTAATAAATTGTGCCAGGTCATGCAATTCCATCCATATAGTTTTCTGCACCTGGTCATCCACCTGTTTTACACAGGGACAGCACTGAACCCACTGAGCTAGACTACGCTTGCAAAGGCATTGTGTGTTAGATAAGCGTTCAGCACGACCTCCCTGCCCTCAAAGGGCTTCAACACAGCTCTATTATTCGACTCCAAGATACCAGTAAAGGGGGGTTTCACTTTCCTATTTTCAAAATGGGTGATAAAAATTTTGTGCTTTTTGCAATTATCCCACAGGGAAATTTTACTGCTTGGCCCTGAACCTAGCAAAACCATTGGAGCTCTGGAGTTGTAACTTCCAGGTTCAGGCTGCCACCTTAAGGAAAGGTCATAAACCTCAGGAGAGAGCAGTCCTTGACAATAAGCTTCAATTCTGAAGGGTCTTCACCTTCTCCACCCCAGCGTCTCCCCACCCAGCCCAAGCCCATCCGCCCGTGTCCTTCTGTTCTCAGCTTCCTAATCTGCTTGATACAGGTGGTTACAACTGTAAGGAAACTTCTGATCGTCTGTTCTTTAATTCCTTTCACTTTATTTTCCTGCTGTCAATAAAACCAGGTAGGTGGAATCCTGCAGAACTGCCCACATCCCGTTGGTTCTGACCTAGAGAGAAGCAGTTCCACAGGTGCCCCTGGAGATCAGGGTGCCTCCGTTCAGACAGTGGGAAGGAAAATTGACTTGGGGAAGACGAACTACAGCGAGAAGTGCTGCTCATTCATGCTAACCCAGAATTCATGATGACGCCAGTTATGTAAATGCGTGCTATGAATCCGCCCATATGTAACAGGGCGATGTGGTCCCTTACCAAGACAGCTCCCTCCTTCAGCAGGGGAATAGTTTGGAGGTCAGTTAGCGTGAACAGTGAGGCACACTAACTAGAGGCACACATGGAGAAAGCCAATTCCATCTGCAATGGCCAAGGGCTTGAATCTCTGCTCGCAAAGCCCAAGTCTTTAAGAGGAGGTGATCATGCCCGCAGTTGACTCCACACACCTTAACAGCATACCCCAAGGATTCTTTCCCCTAGCAGATGTAGCCAGCAGCTCCGGCAGGACACAGGATGTCCTATCGCCTCAGGACGCCCCTTGAGTCCCTGACCTTCCAGCCCCACCCTCCCTTCATAGGCAAATCTCTCAACTTTTATTTCCTTTCCGTAAGTCTACTTAATGAGTTTTTAGCTTTATGTGAATGGAATCACATGCTGGCTTCTGTCTGTCAGTATGAGGTCTTAAATACCCATGACCTTAGCTGCAAGTGTAATTCACTCTCAACTGTCAGGTGTGATCCAGGCCACGGATAGGCTGCCCTCTGCCCATCCAGCCCCATGGTGGGCATTTGGGCTATCTTAGTACTGGGATCCTATGGACGAGGCTGCCTAAGTGTTCTTTTGCCACCTGTTTGGGGCACACATACTTTCATTTCAATCTGGGGGAAGCAGAGGGGGGCACCTGGAACACTATATGGGTGTGTCTGACCTACACAACATGACAAAGAGGTCCCCAGACTTTCTGCATCATGCTGCATTCCCACAGGCTGCTGCAGGTCTTTACCAATGTTTAGCATTGTCACTGTGACATTCTAACATTCTAATTGTTATTGCACTGCGATTTAAACCTACATCTCCCTGATGACAGGCTGATGCTAGAGACTGTCGCTGACTTCATGGAGACTGGGGTACTTTTTGGCCATTCCTATACTTCTTTCCATGAAAGAAGTGTTTCAACGATTTTGTTTATCATTTTAATATTTATTTAGAAGAATTCCTTATCTGTATAGTATGTTGGGTGTAGTCTTTTATTAGATATGGTTTTGAACATATTCTCCCAGAATGCTCATTTCTGCATGAAATGAACCATAGCATTGTTTCTTAATGTTGTGCTTTAAAGATATCTAATTCATCAATTTTATTTCCTTTCATGGTTACTATTTTATCTCTCTTAGGAAGGCTCAGTACACTTCCTGGTTATGTGTTATATCCTTTGTTAGCTTCTGGAATCTTCTTAGTAGTATCATTTACACTGTGGTTTCCCATAATCTAAACGATTTTTTTGTGATAAAAATATTTGTGATAATGCATAGAAACTTTTTAGAATTAAGAATGCAGTTTCATTTATATGCTCATTTCCTCGTTCAAGTTCCACTTGGCCCATTCTCATGTGGACATTATGCAGAAGATCAAAAGGTAAGGTGGAAGGAGAAGGCAGCAAGGACCAGGTAAAAACTCTCTCCCAGAGATATAGAGGACGATCACAGTCGAGTGGCAATTACACACGAGACCTGAATTGTGACTCTGAACCCAGCACTCATCTGAACCTATATGATGATATACTCCACTGAGATACACATGAGTGTGTCTACATATATATACATGTAGGTACATATAAATATGTGCAGTTTCCTCTTATTCTTCCATAAATTTTTACTGATATTGACATAATCAAGTTTATATGTGCAAATGAAGGAATGGAATTAAACTAAACAACACCGTATACATATATAATGGATGTATATAAATAAAAGGTGTTCAGAGAGAGAGAAAGAGAGATCTAACATGATGTACTTGACAGAATGTGCTTAATGCAATGATTGACAGCCACCAAGAGCTCAACAAATGTTGGTTTTCTAACCACAGCTTTGCATCCATGAATTCAACCAGGTGTGGATCAAACATATTTAAAAACTGCATCTGTATAGAATGTGTAGACCTTTTCCCCTAAACAACACAGTATAACAATTATTCATACAGCATCTATGAATTATATCTAATTTATCTATAGATGATTTAAAGTACACAGGAGGATATGCACCATTTTTATAATAGACTTAAAATTTGTTGAATCTTGGTATCTGTGTATGGGGGAGGGGTCCTGACACCATTCTGTACTGATGTCTTCATTAACTGAGGGACAGCTGTGCCATCATTTCCATAAACTGTGCTGGGACAGCTGACATTCACATGCAAAAAAACAAATTTGGAAACTTTCCTTACATCATACACAAAAATTATCTCCAAGTAGAATATGCATCAAAATTTAACAGCCAAAATCATAGAACTCCAAGAAGAAAACACAGGTGTGAATCTTCATAACCACACAACCATTTCTTGGATGACACCCAAAGTACCAATCAACAAGAAGACTGATTATTTGGATTTCATTAGTGTCTATTTTTATGCTGCAAAGAACATCAAGAAGGTGACAAGGTAGCCCATAGCGTGGGAGAAAATATTTGCAAATTATGTACCTAATAAAGATCTAACAATCAGAAAATGCTTCCAACTAAAAACAAAAGGAAACAAAACACAAACAAAAATTGGGCAATTGATTTGAACAGGTCTTTTTCTAAAGAAGACACACTAATATCCAATGCACATGTGAATATCCAATGTGAATTGGATTGCAATGTGAATATCCAATTCACATCATCAGCCAGAAGGGAGATGGATTCTAAAACCATAACGCACTTCACCCTCACTAAAAGGCCAGAGTCTGACAGATGGTAATGCGCACTGGCAAGGATGTAGAGGAATTGGTATTTTTCTACATTGCTTGTGGGTAAGTAAAATGGTACAATGTTTTAGTCAACAGTTGAGTACTTCCTGAAATGCTTAAAAATAGTATTATTATATGATCCAAAAACCCCACTCCTCATGCTGCCTGAGAAAACTGAAAACTTATGTTCACACAAACGCTAATATGAGATGCCCACAGCAGCACGATTCGCAACGTGCAACACCTAGAGACATTTCAAGTCCACCGGTTGATGGGGATCCACAGAAAGTGGCACACTGGTCCAGTAGAGCATCACGTGGCACTGATGAGAAGAAGAGCTAAAACAGGCCAGAATGCGGTGGGGCTGGGAACCCTGATGTGAAGGACCACCTTTGTGGTCACATAGAGTGCCCATTGCGGTGGCCGGGTGAGGGGGAGAACCGAAAAGGTCTAACAAGAGACAAGAATTTCATTTTGTGATGATGCAAATATTCTAAAAATCGATTGAGGCAATGGCTTCACCATACATAAATCAATTGAATTATACACACTAAGTGGGTGAAATTCATGATGCGTAAATCACATCTGTTCCTAAAAGGTGAAATAAAAAACACTCGAAAGACACTGAAGTCACAAGTACTGCTCCCGAGATTAAGAAGGCAGGAGAGGTTACACCTTGCCAGTCCTGAAAGATGTGGCGCGGTGGCAGCGTGGCATGGGAGGGAGATGGGGAGGCCAGGATTCTGGCATGCTTTTCTATTTAAATGCAGTCGCCATCCATCAGAACAACTCATATTATTTTACACATCTGTATGTGTGCTTGAAGATATATTTAATCAAAATATGTAATTTGCATTTTCAAACCAATCTTCATCTTATTATATTTTAAGTGAATTTTTCCATTAAAATTGACAGCCTAATACATAAGCCTCCACTTTATTCCTGTGGGGTTGGTATGAGGTCACTTGTGTGCTCAGTGGGAAATATATTTAGCAGAATAATTTGCCACCTGCTTTGTAAGAGAAATGCAGAGTTACTGCAGGACACGATTTTCCAACTACTTACATGATTCTAAGCCCTCAGTAATAAAGCAATCATGAGTTGTCACTTTACTGTAGCAGTGACATTTCAGAACTCCGTAAAATACAGCTCTGAACAATTTTCTTTAATTTATTTTAATTAAAAAACATCCCAAGAGGGTGGTGCGGATGCTTGAGAGTTTAAAGCTTTGCTGGGTCTAAAGAGGAGCTCACTGTGTCTCCATCCAGTGAAGTGCTCTTCTGAGAACCTGCGTAGCCCTGCAGCTGACACAGCCCTTGAGAAGAGCAGTTTGACAAGCCCAAGGAAAACAGGGATTCTGGAATACCTGTCCACGTAGCGAGTAGTCAGAAGAAAATGCCAGTTATAATCTCGTGAAGTCTTTATCTTCCCTGCTGCCCTTTGGTAATGAGAAAACCAAACTCTAGACGCAGAATTTACGGTGAAAACAGATCCATCACTGTCCAACATGCAGCCTCTTCGTGGAAGAGCTTTGCTATGACTCTTTAGGTTCCTGTTGTGGCTAAAGCAGTGAAAACCACTTACTGTTTTAGAAATAGTTTTGGAGTGACTAGTACGTACTAAGCCATGTACCAGGTGTCTGGCCTGCAGGGGGTAGTGGGACCTCTGTCATATGAAGTTGATGGTTTGGCTGGGTTGAGTAGGGATAGTGATAAAGCAAAGAGCTAAATAGACAGGGAAAGAATTAAATGCTAAGGTGATTGTTAAAACTGCGCTGGAGAGTGAAGAGGAACTCTTGTATGGTAGTGGTCCAGGGGACTACTCAGACCCTAAATAAATTCAGAGTGTGAATCAGAAGATGCAGGGCTCATCGCAGATGAGGCTGGAGCAGACAGCCTAGGGTAGGACGTGCTTGGTCTGGGGGTGTGGAAGAGAGCACCATTCAACCAGCACTACTGCAGAGCAGAGAACGGACAAAGGCCACACAGAACCAGTTTCATCCGTCAGCATCAGGAGCTTGCATTTCATTTTGCTTGCGATCAGAAGCCAGTGGTGAGTCTTGATCAAAGGAGTGACATATCCAATTAACTACCGAAGAGTGTCATTCTGGTCCTAAGGGAAGAACAGACCACCATGGGCTCTCTAATAAAAGACAGTAGCCACTTACCATGCACCTGAGTGACGACACTGAGGGGGAAATACTGGAAAGGTACAAGAAGACATAAGCCCACTATCTAAAATACAAATAAAAATATTCAAGAAGCAGATGTAAAATGCTAGAATGCATAATTCTGTGTTCCTAGTCCCACTGCAAGACCAGTACATCATGAAGGAAGAAGAATCACAAAAGGACAAGGCAGATCAACTGCCAGAGACCAAAGAGGACATCAGTCAGGGATTTTTTTCCCCAGAAAAAGAAAAGTACCATCTTTCTAAATCTAACTGGTTTAAAGATAACAGATTTGGGAGTAATGAACTTGATCACTTTATTAATTTCAATGGTTATAAATCAATTACATGCCTTTTGGCTATGAATGGGATAAGCAGACGCAGCCACTTGCCCAATTCCTCTGTTTTATGCACATTTAGTAATCTATTGTTCATAAAAATTAATCACATTAAATCAAATGCATGCATAATTCAAAATAGAAATGAAGTAAAAACTAAGAAGAATGTGACTAGGAAGGGAAATACATAGAAAGGTATCTGTGATTTTTTTTTTTTAACTGATCACTACTTTTATTTCTGACTTTCTTAACAGCCAAGAAACAAAGAATACATGTGTGGCCATCCAGTTCTCTATATCTCTTAACTGAGAACACCAAGTTGTAAAAAAAGAGTGTCACCAGCCCAGCACATGGTAGTGAGAGAGCAGGAGGATTGTTGGAGAGGCGTCCTCACTTCTGTGTCCAGGAGACAGATTATCCTACGACTCTCCGCTTCTGGCCTTGAGAAGGTGGTCCGTGCCCACTGGCATGCAGTGCTGCTTAGGTGCCCAGCAGAGGAAGTGTGGTCACACCATGCAGCTGCTATAGAGGGAAAGCACCTGCAGGTGCCTCCATTTCCCCCACGTCCCCAACACCCTCAGGAGAGAGACACAATTTCCACTAGGCACCAGAGAGGAGCCCAAAGGTCATGACATTCCCAGGACAGGAGTATCACAAAAGAAGGAGATATGAAGTCCCCAAGATACCAGCCACATAAGCACTTCGTAGGACTTCTAATTTCCAGGATATCATAATCACAAGGGAAGGAGACACAATGTGTCAAGAACCCAGTGACACAAGCAAGAGTCTCCCACTTGCAGGAGACTATAATCATGAGGGAAAGGGACACAGTGTCCTCAGGACCTCAGTGACATAGGCAAAGACATTCTCAGTTCCCAGGACACTGCAATCACGAGGGAAGAAGACCATGTCCCAGGACCCCAGGGACATAAGCAAGATGTTGGGACTCCATGCATCAACATGGGAAATAGTTTAACTCCCTCCCCAAGCCCGTCACTGGGAAGACAGAGGTGCCTGCAGAGATCTGCATTTGGCAGGACTCTCAGCGCCCTCTCTCAGCACCAGCTCCACCTGGCTCCTTGCTATTTTGGTGATGACTCTGAGTTTCAGAAAACACTTCCTTCCTTCTGTCATGTGAGATTGCTCTCGTTCGTAAGCAACTTGGGAAAGAGTGCGAATGCTTGTCCCAACTGCGAAAGCCATCTGCATCTCAGGGTGGAGCGGGAGCCGGGGGTCTGGGCATGTGATCTCACCTGGTGCTTCCTTTCCTCTTTTGAATGTGACAGTCTCACTTGCATGGACCACCGCTGATCCTGGGTATTGACGAGCATGTCACTGTGCACAGGATCTGTACTCAAGCCCTCTAGTCCCTTTAAAGCCTAAGCTCTCTAGGCCGCAGTTTTCCAGGTGGCTCTTCTGGTACCACCCAGACGTGTCCTTGCTTGTGGACATACCCTGCAGTGAGCTCCTGACATGTGCTGACAGCTGCTCCCTCTGTCCCCCTCAGTTCTGGGAAGGATCTTTTCTCAGGCAGATTGGGTACAGACTGAGCAACTTGACGGCTTCAAAGGGTTGCTTCAGAAGATACTGAGTTGGAAAAGATGGCCATTTGGCTGGATGGTGTCTAATGCCCCTTTCAGTATCAATTTTCATGGTGGTATCAGTGAGGCACAATGCACCTGGCACACCGGAAGCTGGGGCCCTGTGTCCTGGGCAGGCTGCTTTGGACCATGGGGTAAGCACAGGTTGCTGGCACCCGGGGGTGGAAGGCCTAGTTGCCCTCCTGTCTGATGCTGCATTACCTTAATAGCTTTGGTCAGCCTTGGGTTGACAATAAAAATGATAACCAAAGTACCTGGACTGGGGGCTGGAGCGGTGGCTTGGTGGTTATGGCGCTTGCCTGGTATGAGCGAGTATGTGGGTTTGAACCCCAGCACCACGTACGTACACAACTAAGTGTCAGAGCAACAAAAGCCACATGAAAAACTAAATAAAAATTGATCCCCTCTAGCTCTCTCTCACTCTCTCATTATCCCTCTGTCTTCAAGAAATAAAAAAAAAGAAGCACCTAGGCTGCATGAATTGCCCAGTTTTCTAGAGCCAGGGCCCCACTGTGACCAAGGCCATTTGAAGAGGACAGCTTCTGTGAGAACGATTCCTAGGGATGCACGGAACAGCAGAAGGAACCTTGGTGCCCTGTGTTCAGATGCACAGACGTGCTCTCTGATGCACAGTTAACCATGGAAGCCTGGACACAACTGTGGCGACAGTCAGCAGAAATAACCACAGGTACTCCTGCTTCAGCTTCAGGTGCGGGAGGGCGTCCAGCTGAATAATCATGTCCAACCTGCACCGTGACCCAAAGAGAAGGCCCTCTCCCTACTCATCTAGCAGGTGGACTGTAAGCTTAGTTCTGAGGACTAAGGTGAGCAACACATTAGTTGCTTTGACTATCAAATGCTAGACACAGCAGACTCCAGGGTTAGCTACTATTTAACCTAACTAGTCGGAACAACTTAATCTAGCAACGGAGTGACAGTAGTTAATTACTTCATCTACTTTCATCTAGTAGGAGCTATTTATTGTATATTCTGAACCTAATTGCTTAGTCCAACAATTTAATCCAGCTATGGGTTCTGGGTACAGCCGACTAAATGATCAGCACTGTGGTGCCAGCAGCCTGGCCCCTGAGTCAGGAGCCTGCTCTTTGCACTACTTTGCTGTTGCAGCACCAGGCAAGGTGACATTGACCTGTCTCCAGGGGAAGATGCCCTTCCTTCACAGCCTTCCACTTTCCTGTTTCCTTCTGAACTGGGAATTTTCACGGAGAGTTCAGGGTGCTCACAAGCCCACGTTTCAATGCCTGATTGGTTTTCAGTCTTTGATCAACAGCAACGTAAGCAATCTACAGAGTAAAAACCCAAAATGCTCAGTTTTGTAGTGGACTCAAAGAAAAGCAATAGAGCATGATTGGGCTGGGAACACTACCAAGCCCTTCACTCACTCAGCTCTGCGTCGAGTAGAGAACACTTTCTCATAGTTTGTTCCGTATGCATGATGAAAAGGCAAAGATCGTTCAGCAGAAATGTCAACTTATCTTTGAAACATGAATACAGCATTACTGCATAGAGCTTAAATAGATACTAATGAGATGTTAATTGGTTAATTGCGCATTTTAATAACAGACTTACAATGCCACAATTTCTTTAAGTTTAAGTAACATAATTGTACGTTAGTGTATTTTCAGTAAACACTGGGATGTGCTCACTCACCTACACAGCTCTGTAATTAATCTTGGGTTTCCTCCTTCAGCTATAATTGATGCTCACATCTTCATTAAGCAGGAATCATTGGGAGCCATCTATTTTTAGTCCCCACTCAGAGACACCTTGATTGTCATTCAGGCGCACTGGAAGAGTGACGGACCCTGGCTGAAAATGCGCTGCATTTACCAGGAGAATGACTGTGCTCCCTTCAGACTGCCAAGTCCAAAAGCAATGTTCGCCTTTGCCAAGGGAGCACAGGGAGAGAAGAAACGATGCTTCTTTGATGCTGCATGGCCTTCGAAACTTGTCACCCAATGACTGCAGATCTATTACCCTGTCACTTAACTGCTTTAAAGTCCCCACTTACTTGCCTTCTGTTTTTGAATGGCATTTGCTACAAATGTTATAGCAACCGTTGGAGAGAATGGCTTGACGACAGAAGACCTGCTGGCAGCCAGGCATGCGGCTAAGAAAGGGATCTTTCAGGAATCATCTGAATTCTCTTCAAAATTGAACAAATGTGTCACCTACTAAAACTGGTTTTTGCAAAGAAATATACCAAGAGGCACAACAAAGCTCCATAGTCATGCTTACTAAGGGAGAAAAAAAAGTCTTTGCTGTCCCCATGTTAATTGGAGCCACCATTTAGTAAAGACAGATTTGAGGAAACTCAACATTTGGTAAAATGAGAGTTGAGTGAAGTATGTAAAATTATTATTAAAGGTGTGTCATATCTATTCAAAACAAAACTCATTGGAATGAGTCTTAAAAATGCGCTCCTCTTTTTGGAAAGCTTATGGTGACAGATTTTCTCCACTGTGGAGAATGGCTAAGGGAATGCCATTCCAGTACGTCAATGACACAGGACGACACTGGAATCTTGTATTTGGGAAGAGCTGCACACTCCTCTGACTCTCCTGTCATTAAATTCTATCTCAGAGACAACTCCAACACCCATAAGACTTCGATGTTATTCATAGGACTTTCTGCATTTGGCACTCTAAAATTTCCTGTGTTGTGTAAATCTTTCTTTCCAAGCATTTATCAGCAAGAGCTAGAGACTTGGTTTTGTGTGATTTATAATTTATGTCAGAATTGGAAATTTTCAGGGAGAAGTTTGCAGTAGAACAGGCATATATATTTCCTAAGCAATGCCCAGCCTTTATGTTCCAGTGAGAACATAAGGACTGGAGACTTCTGGCTGCGCATGTGCATGCCATTGCTCCTGTAGGAGAGCGCCTCCTCTGTAGAGTGGTTGTTCACAAGAGCAGATGACATGATGAACAGGTAAACTTAAGGCGTGAAGGGGCAGGACCATACACTCAGCCTGCAAACAGCCCCCAAGGAATCGGAGCACTGATGTTATGGTGGATCACCCACCCCTGGCCATGCTGTGTCCATTAGTTAATAAGATGGACTCGAAACATCTTTGCTTATCTTCTGCATGATCTGGAGATCTCTGGTTGAGGGGAATGCCACGTAGAAGAGGGTCCAGTGACCAAGGTCATCATTAGATCTGCTGGCCCCGCGAAGCAGAAGATAAAGCAATCTGTACATCCCTGGAGACAATTCCACCAGGCTCTCTAAGGCCATTCTCCAGAGCTTATGTGACAGTGTCGTGAATTCTCTTCTCCTGAGTGGAATGTGGTGGCAAGCAATGTGGTGGCCCTGTGGCTACTGCATTTGATAAGGAAAAATAAAACCCTCCCTGACATAAGTGACCTGATTCCTTGGGGGCTGTCTGCAAGCTGAGCATATATTGTCTTGCCCTTTCGCATCTTAAATTTTACCCTGGGAACCATTATGTCATCCACTGTTGCAAATGACCACTCTACAGAGGGTGAGCTGCTGCCCAGTCCTTCCCTCAACGCCGGATCAGGGCGGCCTAGCTCTAGGCCCTCTCAGCTAATGGCCAGCTGCAATGGAGAGGGAGTCTGACCTTGGGATCTCAGACAGCTGGCTTACTCTCACCTCTGTGCTAGCTAGTGACAGCCAGCTGCAATTCATGTACACCTACTGTATCTGAGTGGGCTCATTCCTGTTATGTAGAATAGCAAAATGAAGTTGATCTGGAATCTGTTCCAAAGTAGATCATTCCATTTTAGTCACATAACAGTACACACAACGAAATGAGGATGGCAGAGCAGACTGGATAAGCTGATGAGCCTGCCTGAGGCAGGGGCAAGCAGACCAGCAGACTAGGGTAGCCGGCAGCTTCAGGCCACATCCATCTGCGCAAAAGTCGGAGAGGATCCAGCTCTGATTTTATAGCATGCAGTCTGAAAGTGCACCCAGGATGTGCTGCAGTTCTTGCATGCTCAGGCGGACCCCAAGCACCTGCAAACACTCCAGGGTATCGGAGCAGGATCTGCAGGCCCCTGCCAGCTCTTGCCACTAGAGCTCAGTGCATCCCAGCCTCCTCAGCTCAGAAACCCGGCAGGTACTTCTTTCTGCTACAGGTCCACCCACCAGACATGGCTTTGGCTAAGTCAACTTCTTCTGCACCAGGTCTCCACTCAAATTTCACCTCTCAAAAGCCCCTCTGATCCAGCAGGTCAGGTTAGCTCTCCTGTCAAATCAGAGCACAAGGTCCCTTTCAACTCTGGCTTAAATTTCTCAATGGTAATTATTTGTTCAGTGTTTATGTATTGCCTATCACCCTAGTCTTGTCCGTGCATGGAAAGCAATCAGTGCAAACTTCCCACTTCTTGACATAGGAGGTTCTGGCATGGGCTGCATGTTCTCTAAGGTCCCTGTCAACTGCACCATCCTGGACCCCAGTGGTTCTCAAACTATTGTATTGTATTTGTTTGTTTGTTTGTTTACAGGCTATTGAACCCAGGGGCATTTTTACCACTGAGGTACTTCCCAGGTTCTTTTTATCTATTATTTATTTATTTATTTAGAGACACAGTCTTGCTAAGTTGTTGAGGTTGGCCTTGAACTTGCCATCCTCCTGCCTCAGCCTCTGGAGTAGTTAGGATTACAGGTGTGCTTCCCTGTGCCTGGCAGGTTCTTGAATTTCTGCATGCCTCAGAATTACCTGAAAGGCTTCTTAATACATAAATTTCTGGCCACACCTTCAGAGGGTCTGGTTCAGGTGGGACCAAGAATTCTCTAACAGGGGACTGGGTGATGATGATACCACTAGCAGGAACCACACTTTGGGAATCAGTTTTCAGGGCTAGGTCTGTGTAGAGTAAGCTTTCACAAGGGGGCGTTGAGACCCTTGGAAGGTGCTCAGGCTGTAGGGTGCTGCATCTTTAGAATAAAGTGCTTTGCCCCGTGTTTATAGCAAGACGCAGAGAGCTAGGAAAGCGGTGTGGGGGGCAAGGCTGTCTTCTCACCCTGTGCTTGAACTTCTCTCCTGCACAACCTCATCAGAACTTATTTCAGCAAACACCGGACCTCGTTCAGGACCGTTGTTTACTACAGGCCCAAAGACACACCTGTTCTGAAGCTTGCCCCTGCAAACACCCACCGCCCACCAGCCAGACCCGCGCTTCTGCGATTGCCAAGCTAAGTGGCCATGCAGGGGTCCTCCTCCTTGGTTCTGCTCCCAAGGCGCTGCTGAGGGTTGGGAATCTCGGATGTGTTTGTAGGGATAGGGAGGCCGGCAATCGTCTACTCTGCAGTTTTCCTAAGGGTTTCAAGAGACTGATTACCTTTCACGCAGGCCTGGGTTTAACTCCAGCTTCCACATGAAAACGTTTGACCCTTGAATCTCTGGATTTGTCTAATTTTGCTCAGCATGATGCTTTAAGATTACATCTTAAAGGAATACATGATATAATTTTATTTCAGTTAAGTGTTCTTGGTAATAAAAAAGCATGAAACTGTGGTTCATTATTCAGATAACAGATCAAATTATGATTACATGCAATTGTGCACACATCTTTAGCTACAGAGGGTTTAGCACATGTGGGAAACCACCATAGGAGATGATGCACAGCTACCTTCAGATACACAGAGGATTTGAAGAAAGCAAATAAGCTAGGTAATTGAAGGAGCTTCCACTTTTCTTAGAGCCCTTCATACAATAATTATTTTGATTCCATAAAAAAAAAAAAAAAACTTCTAGCAGCCTCACATGTTGGGATTTTCTGTTCACCCAAAGACGGCCCATTACGAATGTGAAGACTGACTCCACTTGAGGGACGCCCAAAATAGCAGAGCATAGCTGTATCTGGAACTCGATTTACCAAGCATCCCGAGATATTTTTAAGATACAATTCCTCAAATTGCCTGTGTTCAAAAGTGCAGGTAACACGTAACTTATCAGAAATTCTTCAAGCGGCTTGAAAGCCCTGTACTTGCTAGCATTCAACTATTCTTTCTACAAAGAGAGAGTTGCAGAGGAGCAAGGCTCAGGAGATAGTATCACTTGGCAAAGGTCCTGTTACTGATCACACTTGAAGTGTTTTGTCTTCTTTAAAGCTTGGGAATTTATATATTTTTAATCAGACAAGAGAAGAAGAGGACAGTGTGACATCCCTCTTCTGGTGGTGTGTCTACTGAATAAGTCTCAGCTCTTGGCCTTCTCTGCATCTCAGGATGTGAAACATTAGACCCTCTCCTAAGTAAAGAAATGATAATGATAAATTCATGCAACAGAATAGCAGGAAATACAAAATTCAACTGATGGTTATTATTCTCAAAAATGTATTTGCAAAACTGAAGAAAGAGCTGGTGGTCAGAAGAAACTTGTTTAATTCATCTATGGACTCCACCACCAGATCCAGATGTGTGGCCACATGTAGGCTGCAGGAACTGGAGGTGTGGCTCCAGGCCACCACTCATTTGCACTCTTAAGAGAAAGCAGAGTTTGCTCTTCAGTTATGCAATTCCTGCCTGAGGCATGAGCATTTGTTCTCTTGAAGGAGGCTGTTACTAATTATGGTAACAATGTAACTGTAAGCTAGCTCAATTGGCCTCTGTAGGTAAAATCTTTGCCAAGGCCTCGGCATGAGCTGCACAGAGGTTGGCTGTTTTGTGACTTCCTCTGGGACAGTGAAGCTCTTATTTAACTTAACTATGGGATGAGCCTCTACCCCAGAAAGAACAACTTGTGCAGAAGGTGTTATTTCTGTAAAAACTTGTGAAGCTGCTATCTGATTTGTCAAAGTGGAAAAAAATTAAAATTATGTAACCTCCCACTGAGTGTAAGTCTGTAAGAGTTTTCTAACTCAGGGTCCAGGGTTTGAGGCACCCATGCTCCCTGGACCAAGCTATGCCGCTTTTACTAAAACTGCTTCCTGGAATTCCTCCAGTGTCTGCCTCATCTGTCCCTGCAACTTTCTACTTGGTTGTTCTTGCCCTAGGACCTGCTATCTGTTGGGACACTTGTCACTCAGGTGGCACTTCCCAGACTTCCAGGGAGTGACAGAATTGGCATGGAAGAGTGGCTTCACACTCTGATTTTCAACCCTGGGTGACCCCACCCACACCCTGCCTCCCTGGGGACATCTGACACTTTCTGGAGATATTTTGGGTTGCTGTGTATGGATGCAGGCCACCAGTGCTAGGTGGTACAGGTCATAGATGCTGCCAGACATCCTACCTTGCATGGGACAGTCCCCATGAACAAAGGATGGCAAGTGTCCACAGTGAGAGGTGAGACACCCACTGAGCCCCAGGAAGACACTGGGGGACACGGATGCCGCCCATCCCCCATGCTTGTCCACAACTTGCATTCCACTGCCCCTTCTGCCCCTGTTCTCCGCTTCTCTGTCATTTTGTGATTCTTTCCCACTGACAAACCCTTTGAAGCCAGTCATTAGGCTGAACCACCAGTGTGATTTAAAACCTTAATGAAAAATAAATTAAAACCCCCAATACTTTCATTGATTCAGCTTCTAGTAAAGGAATAAGAATAATGTTTGATAATACAATGGTCTGAAGAATTAAAAAGTAAGTTATTTAAAATATAGCAGTTATACATTTAAAAAAGTAATTACATGATGTTTTAATCAGTTTTTTCATTTTTGTGACCAAAATTCCTGACAAAAACAATTTTAGAGGAGGAAAAGTTTATTTGGAGCTCTCAGATTCAGAGGTCTTAGTCCATAGATGGCCGATTCCATTGCTCTAGGCAAGAGGTGAGAAATATCATGGTAGAAGGGCGTGATGGAGAAAGCAGCTCCAGACATGTGGTCAGGAAGCAGAGAGAGAGTGGGTCCTGCACCAGGGCACAAAATACAAACCCCGTAGGCACATCCCCAGTGACCACCTCCTGCAACCACACCCTATCTTCCTAGCTAACTGGAGTCAATCCATTCCAGTGGATCAATGTTCTGATTAGGTTAAGGTGCTTAAAGCCCACTCATTTCACCTCTAACCTTTCTTGCATGGTCTCACACATGAGATTTTGGAGGATACTTCACTTCTAAACCCAGTACATTACTAGATTGAACTAAGCAACGGCAAAAGAATCAGGAAGGATATTTAAGAAATAAATTGAATTTCCCCTGATATTTGAGCAGTATCTACTATCTAATATCTTTTCTTCTAGAAAAGAATTAGACAAAAAGAATATTTAATGTTTTTCTTGAATTTGTGGAGAGTAGGCAGTGGTTTCACATTCTAGAGACACAGGTACATAAATTTCCTTTCTTTGCTCTCCTGTCACAAGAGAACACAGAACTCTATCAGAACTTGGGGAGACATTTGAGGAGGCATGATTGACCCTGAGCGGCTGGAAGCATAATCAGTGGCCCCTTCATCAGCTGGGACCTGGACAGTCAGGCATTTATGGGCACACCAGCGTTTAGAGGATTCCATTAAAACGTTCAAGTGAACTTAGATCTGAAACACATTGGCTCTATGCATGGACTCATACGCTGGCGGATCTTTGCCAGTCTCCTGGGCTTCTGTGTGAATATGAAAGGTACAGTCTAAAATTTGTGGATGGTCATGTTTAAACATGACATCAAACAAAGTAAAGGGGACAACCATGGTTTTAGAAAAATGGAGATGCTTTGGGGTGGTGTAAGAGTTACAGGATTCTGAACAGGCTGGAGTGGGGAGGCTGGCTTTAATGAGAGACTCCCCGACTCCCACCACCAACCCCTGCCACTGAGGGCCACCCTCGCATTCCAGCTTCATCTAAGGCAATCTCCCTGTCTTTGAACTTAGAGATTCACACACAGAATATGGAAAGTTGGAAAAGCACATTGCTCCTTTGATGTATAGCAGTGAGCCAGGCAACATGTCTCAAAAGGATAAATTCCACCTTTGAGTCACAGCATGTGGCAGCAAAATTAGAGCCAGCTTCGTGCCACACTTATTACACTAAATTATCATCAAGAGCAAATGGAAAGAAGAGAAAAATAGTCCATTGGACTAGAAATTCCATTTATTCCTCCACTAGGTTTTTTCGACAAAAGCGCTAAAGAATCAGACTCAAAACCTGCAGTGAGACTGTTCTGCCTTATTGGGTCACTCTGGGTCGTTCCCCTTCAAGAAGCTCTCGCCTTCTCGATAAACATCCGGGTGCGTTTTTCCCCGTTGAGTTTTACTTAAATGATAGTGATTGCAGTTTAGATGTGTACTCTGGGAGGAGGACGATGTGCCGAAGCTAGCTGGCCTGGCCACCGACCACAGTGTTAGGACACCCTGCCCCCCAGCCAGCAAAGCCCGATGGATGACGCTGAGTTAGCGCAGGTGCCCGGGGTGAGCCTCAGGCTTCCCCCAAAATGGAAACAGAGGGGCACCCGGGCATAACAGGCAGCACCCTGGACCACCAGTAGGACTCCTCCCCGCTCCCGCATCCCTTTCCACCTGCCGCCGTGTGCACTCTGGCTAAACCCTTGGTGAGCAGGGTCAGCGCCAAGCCCCAGTCCTACCGCTGGCCACGCAAGCAGCTTCCACTGAGAGCTCATGGGCTCCTCACACAAGCCCCAGCTCCGCCTCAGTGAGCTGAGAAGCAATGCCTCTGTCCTCTTTGAACCAGGGACGGCCGCGGCTTCTCTACCTGAGGGGAGAAGTATATTTGACCCTAAGTACTGTCCACTATTTCCCCTCCCCAGCTCCCTACATTCTCTGTGATAGGTGGTGACTCTGGAGAAAGATAAGCCAACAAGGGAATACATAAAGGGCTCCAGGAATGCTTTCTGTAAGATTGGGGGGCGCAAGAGAGAAAGGAGTAAGGGGTGTGACTTCAGCTCTCCTGGCAAGACCTGAGCTGGAAAAGACCCTTGTCCTGGAGAAGCCTGCTGTGCCCTGATGGCAGCTTCAACTCTGCTCCTCAGAGGACGTCCAAGGAGCTCAGGTAGTCTGTACTCAGAGCCATGGAATCTATTAACGTCTACAGAGCCCCTGCCCCCAAAGCTCACTTCCCATAGTTCTGGTTACCTGAGATCAACTGTTTTCTGAAGACATCAAATGGAGAATTCTAGAAATAGACAATTCATGTTTTAAACTACTTTAAACCAATGATATTTTAAACCAATGATACATTATGATAGTTGTTCTATTGTATTCTCAGTTATTGCTGCTAAGCTCATGTTTATCAACTGAACCTCACAGGTATGCATGCACAGGGAAAACCATGGTACCTTAGGGTTCCCTGCAATCCCAGGTTTCTGGTGTCCACTGGGAGTCTTGGGACTACCGCGTGGAACGGAGGCAATACTATGCTCTGTTCAGTAAACAACTACCACAGGCTGTTAATTAATCACTAATTAACTCACCCATGTACAGCTGTTAACTAGTCCTCGCCTGTGCCGAGAACTCTTAGGTGTCAGTGTTGCAGCAATAAACGAGACACACACACCTGTCCCCTAAGGAAACCATCACCCCAGCAGGCTTGGGGACAATCAGGCAGTGTAAGGAGGAGACATGCTGGGGTTGGGGGACCTAGAACAAGAAGTCTGTGTCACCTGTGAGAGCAACTGCTTTCCAAATGGCCGTTGAGATGGAGGGCGCAACATGAGGACTGTCATCAGGACACATGTGATGTGCAGCCACCTTGGCTTCCAGGAAGTCCTGCAAGCCTCGAGAGACCTGCTGAGCTACCACCAGGACAAACCCTGCATGAGTTGACACCTGGCACCCTCTCCACCCACACAGTTCCTATTAGCAGGGCAGACAGCAGCTGCTAGGAGCCACCACTGCCAGGCATGGGGATTATCACTCCTTATCTGACATTAAGACTGAGAATCAACCCTGGCCATCAGACAAGGCACAGATCAATCTCTGGAGTCACAGGAGAGCAGGGGAGGAGACTGGCTGGTTCCAGGACTCCCAGGGAAGCACAATACTGCAGAGGTTCTGGTTCCCTGAGTAAGGGGTACAGCGTTTGCAAATAACTTAACCTAGGTAAGCCTCCGACCCTCTCCAGTCAGCTCCAGATTACTCCAAACACCTGACTCAGGGTAGGCGCTATGCAGACACCCTCATACTGCATGTCTTGCAGTACCTGTCTCAGGGTAGGTGCTATGCAGACACCTTTAAGCTGGTTGTCTTGCAGTACGTGACTCAGGGTAGGGCCATGCGGACACCCTCATGCTGTGTGTACCCGACTAGGGAAAGGCACTATGCAGACACTCTTTTGCGGCATGTTTAGGAATAGTGATGAGAAGAAACTTGCAGGCACACCCTGCAGTTGTGAGGAAAGTTCAGTTGCAGCTGGTGGAATCCTCAGGAGAGCAGTGGCCATGGGTAGGGTCCTGCAGGCTTGCTTCCATCTGCTCTCCCGTTCTTCCCCTCTGCCCTCTCTGCCTGAGCCACATGGAACCACAGGACTCAGCTCTTCGCAACACCCTGGCCTCACAACTGTGTACTTGACGCACGCTCTGACTGCTCCCTGAAGTGTCCTAGGGTTTGATGGACAGCAGTTTCATTTGAGAGTCAGGCATGAACTGCTCCATTCCAAAACCCTCCCTGAAGTATTTAAGCATGGCTGATCACTTCTTCTGGGGTAGCCACTGTGCACCACTCTGCCTCTATATTTACCCACTAAATGCAGGCACGGTGTGAACATAGATCCTTTTAATGCTTCTCTCCTAGAGGGAAGGACAGATATCTTTGAAATCTGAACAACAGAAGTCATTAAAAGAATTGTGCTTAGGATGCAAGGACTGGAAAGAATTTGGGAGTTCTTGGACTGTTTTCAGTTTGGATGTCTAGAGATAGAACAATACCAGAAATAATAATAGGTTTTCCTAAATGTAATTTTAAAATACAGGCTGCAGAAACAACCAGCAGGCGTTCTGACACCCACGTCAACGGGCCTTCGAGGCTCCCACCAGCTGCAGCAGCCCCTCTCCACCCTGGTCAGTTGCCAGGCCCAGTGAGCCGGTGTTCTCTGCAGGGGACCCTTTCTTCCCTGTCCGCTCACTGCTGGGTGGTGGCGATGGCACTGACCTCTCATCCTGCCTTCACAGTGGTGTCCTGGGCAGTGACATCTTAAAAGCCCTTTGGGTTCATCACGTGCTGCTGAATGCTGGCTTCATGGGGATAAAGAAACAATGGGAAATTGAGTCAGGAAACAGGCTGTGTGGACAATGAGTCAGGAAACAGGGCTGTGGGCAACTGAGTCAGGAAACATTCTGTGGGCAACTGAGTCAGGAAACAGGCTGTGGTAACTGAGTCAGGAAACGGGCTGTGGGCTTAGTTTGGCTTTAGTCACATTCAGATGAGCTGTGCGTGTCGTTTTTCAAATTCTCTGCATCAGTTTGACCTAGAGTAACCTAGAGTAATTCACTGTAGAGAACAAATCAATAACAATTTATTGACAATTCTATTACGTTCCTAAGCACCATCTGAGCCAACTCTTTTACTTTTTTTAAAGAGAGAGGAACAGTGAGAGAGAGAGAGAGAGAATCATTTTTTTATGTGGCTCCTATTGCCCCAACTCTTCATCGTGTACGTGGTGTGGGATTCGAACCCGCATCGTCAGGCATGCCAGACAAGCACCATAACCGCCAAGACACCGCTCCAGCCCTGAACTAACTTTTTAGCGTGTTGCCCAGACCCAGTGTGGCCAGGAAGGCTGGGCTGGCTGAAGAAGCGCGGAAGCATGGGTGCTGTGTGGTTTCCTGGGTCTTGGAGGGGACTTCAGGAGTGTCAGCAGCCTGTGACTCCACACTCTTGCACACAGACGGCAGCTGTTCTAAAGTCACATCTGTTGCCTGGGTCCTCACGAATGTTGTATCTTTTACCATAGCAGAGAAATTCAGTTCACAATATTGGTACAAGTTAATGATTTAGGTAAAAAATGAAATAGAATTGAGAACTTTTAACTGATTCCGTTTTGCCTAGAAATGCCCTCATGGCTTTCTCGAGAAAGCATGCTTTCATGTGTATGACAGGAAGAAAGCAGGAGCCCTCTCTTCATTAAGATGGAAGTTGCACACCCTCCCATTTCTAGGAAGCTCCGTCTCCTGCAGACAGTTCTGGAAGGAAGCATGGAGTCTGAGGACATCTCACTCCACCATGAAGTAAAGTCCTCCTGGGCACCCAGGCATGGGCCCCTGGTCCCCCAGCTGCCAGTCTGTAGGTGCTCAAGTCCCCACAGGAGTTGGCCTGGTGTTCCCACAGAGCCTGGCACTTTATTATTATGCTGATAAAGTCCCTATAGCCTACATCCAGCACTGGGCACACAGAGAAGCCAGGGATGCAGTTCTTAGACCACACACTCAGGGAACAATAGCAGGGAAGAACCTATATGTTCAACACAGGCAAAATGTTTCTTTTCCAATATTTTCCATGCACACTTGGTTGGGTGCATGAATGCAGAACCCAGGGATGCAGGGAGCTGGCTGCATTCCAGCTGAAGTCTCTGTAGCCTTGGGGACTACATCTAATTTAGTTTGCCCAGTTGTTGATTTACTTGAAAAAGAAACTCTAAAAGACCTGCCGACTCCCTTCCTTAATTACATTTTCACAAACCTGCTGAAAAGTCTGAGCCCCGAAGCGTGGTACTCTGCCCAGTGCTTCTCCAATGGTGGCAATGATGGCCCCACAGAGCACCCAATGACAGCATGGATGCTCTCCCAGTCACAGGCATCTTCTCCTGCCCGCACCAGTGCCCCCTCGCTGCATGTGGCCAGGAAGCACTTGAAACACCAAGCACCTGAGCTGAGATGCTCTGTGAGTTTCATTCACAGAACAAAGTTTGAGACTTAGTAGGAAAAAGTAATGTAAAATAGTTGATGAAAAAGTTTCCCCATAACCTACCATTTGTAATAATTTCTGTTATTTCAGATTAATTATATATGCATATATATACATATATATATAGTTGTGTGTGTATGTATAAATTAATTAATTAATACCTGTTTCCTTTGATTCTTTTAATTTGACTCGCATTAGTGCCTCACAGCATAAAAAACATCAGCAGAATGCTTTCCAATAGACAGCCATGAAGACATCTTTGGTAATACGTAACCTGTTCAACTTTGATTCTGCAGCAGCAAGTCCACAGCCAGCAAGGACCTGGTTCTGAGATGAACACATCCCTTGATGATCTTTGGCTCCAAGTTCTTTGTAGGCTGGTGGAGCTGGGTCAGGCTGCTGGAGAGATGTCACCATGGTTAGCCAAGGCAAGGACCAACCATGCAATAATACACTCCAGGTAACAGAGGAGGTTGAGACCACCTTTATTCAGGGCTTGAAATAAGTTAAAAGAACTCTTCTGCTTTGCATTAGGGACTATTTTGAAACCTTATACTCCAATAAATTGTAAAACTTAGAAGAAATAAATATATATATATATATATCTAGACAATCTACCAAAACTGAATCACGAGGACACAGAAAACCTAAGCAGACCAATAACATGTAATAATATGTAACGAGATACAAGCACTAATAAAAAGCCTTCCAACTCAGAAAAGCCCGACATCAGATGGATCATCAGCTGAACTCTACCAAACCTTTAAAGAAGAACTATTGCCAATACCCCTCAAATTATTCAATAAACTAGAAAGGGATGGGGCACTTCTAGATTCATTCTGTGAAGCCAGTATCACAGTCATACCAAACCAGTTAAGGACACATCAAGAAACAAAAATTACAGACCACTATCCCTGATGAACTTAGATGAATAACACTTTAGCAAATCGTGATTGGCAACACGTTAAGAAGATAGTATACCATAACCAAGTTGGCTTTATCCAAAGATGCAAGGATAGCTTAAGACACGCAAGTCAGTAAATGTAATTCATCACATTAACAGAATTAAGGACAAAAATCACTTAGTAATGTCAGTGGATGCAGAGAAGGACTTCGACAAATCTCACACCCATTCATGATGAAAAACACTGAAAAAAAAACTAAGGATAGAAGGAACATACTGCAAATCATAAAGACTATATATGAGAAATGCAAAGCCAATCTTATAGTAAATGGGGAAACACTGGAAGCATTTCTTTTAAAATCTGGGCCAAGGCAAGGAAGTCCAATCTCACCACTGCTACTTAATAAAGTGCTAGAAATTCTAGGCAGAGCAATCAAGCAAGAGAAGGAAATAAAGGGATAAAAACAAGAAAGGAAGAAGTCAAATTATCACAATTTGCAAATGATATGATCCTAAATCTAGAAGATCCAAAAAACTCCACCAGAAAACATTAGAGGTAATAAACAAATTTGGCAAAGTAGCAGGTTACAAAATCAACATATAAAAATCAATGCCCTTCCTGTATACCAACAATGTATCTGCTGAGGCAGAAATGAGGAAAAAAATTCCATATACAATAGCCTCAAAAACAGAAAATACCTAGAAATAAATCTAACCAAGGAAAAGATCTCTACAACGAAAAGTACAGCACTTTCAAGAACGAAATTGAAGAAGATGGAATGACCTTCTAAGTATAGGTATACACAGAATTAATATTGTTAAAATTATTAACATTCTTAAGTTGGCCATACTACCAAAAGCACTATACAGATTCAATGCAATCCCCACCAAAATAGCAATGGCATTCTTCACAGAATCATAAAAATAGTCCTGGAATTCATTTGGAAAAATAAAAGACTCAGAAACAGCCAAGGCAGTTTTAAGCCACAAAAGCAGTGCTGGAGATATCACAATTCCTGACTTCAAATTATACTTCACAGCCACAGTAAGAAAAACTGCATGGTGCTAGTGTAAAAACAGACACAGACATTCCTCCACAAGCTACCCATTTAACGCATGAGTTATTCTGGGGGAAACTGCAACAGGTGAAACCCAAGGTGGGATATCTATGCTTTGGCATTATCCCTGGATAATGAAGTTTATATCCATTGATTGCTACTGTTTTGATAATGTTTCCCCCTCAACTGTATCTATATATACTTCTAAAAAAAAAAA
>PVKS010011240.1:0-57323 GCA_004027875.1 Aplodontia rufa
AGGAGAAGAAGAAGGAGGAGGAGAAGAAGAAGGAGGAGGAGAAGAAGAAGGAGGAGGAGAAGAAGAAGGAGGAGGAGAAGAAGGAGGAAGGAAGGGAAGAAGGAAGGGAAGAAGGAAGGAGGAGGAAGGAGGAAGGAGGAGGAGGAGGAGGAGGAAAAGAAGAAAGAAGAAAGAAGAAGCAGAAAGAAGAAGCAGAAGCAGAAGCAGCAAAGAGATCTCACATAGCTTGGACCACTTACCAATTTCACAGTTGGGTCCTGAATATCCCTCAGGGCAGGAACACTGATATTTGTCAGGACCTGTGTTGCTACAGGTTCCCCCATTGAGACATGGCTGATGAGTTCCACAATAATTGAGATCTGCCCAAAAGACCCCAAAGTCACAAGGAGACAACTGTAAAGACTGCTTACTTGTCACAGTTCTTGTCCCACTCCTCTTAAAAATAGAACCACAAATAAATAATAAAATCATCCTATAGCATTAAAGGAAAATTCAAACCGATTTAGAATAGAAAACCCCTGCAGAAGGATAAAGTGGGCTGGGGATGTAGCTCAGGGGCAGAGCACTTGCTTAGCATGCTTGAGGCTCTGAGTTCAAGACCCAGCACCCCGGGGGGTTAGCAGTGGAAGATAAATGAAAGTAAAAACCAAACTTACTGCTGTACCACCCCAAGGCTGACCTTGGGCCCCTGGGTCCCTCCCTGATGAGCATACCTTTGTCACAGAGCTGACCGCCCCAGTTGGTCTCACAGAGGCACTGCCAGGGTTCGTTGCAGGTGCCATGGACGCAGCCCGGGTGCGGAATGCACTTATCGCAGTACAGGCCTTGCCAGCCATACTGGCACCTGCGGACAGACAGCACACCCTCACTGAGCCCCGTGAACAACCAGGGGGATAGATGTGACTAAAACAGAAGGCTACCAAGTCTAGACTGTGTTGTGGGAAACAGGACAGTACACTTTCAAGGCTTGTTAGGGGCTCCTTCAAAACAAACATTTTCACAGTTGAGCAAGGTCCCCTTCCAGCAGGCTCCAGACAAAAGGAGGCCTATTTGGGGAGGGGCCGGTGTGGGGTGCTCTCCACAAAGCCCCTCTCAGGCTCCCACAAATGAGCTGAGGGTGAGGACATGGAATAAATCAATCCCAGGACCTCACTGGGACAGACCATAGAAGGAAAGGACTCTCTGGTGGTGACAATAACTGTGCAGAAAGTCCCCACAAATGCTGCCCTGGCAGCTCCGCCCAGGCTCTTTGTCTCAACAGCAACTCACAACCTTAGAGTACAGAGATGCAACAAGATGCCAACGGCAGCAGGAAAAGCCCAATGATGACACTTTAGGAAAATTCAACAGATAGGGAGGGGCAGTGGGGCACCTTCCCTTAGCAGAGACCTGGGTAGGATCTCTAAACTCATTTCTTCGGGGAAAGGGAGGGGAAGCCATGGCACTTGGAACCAATTCCACAGATAATTTATGAATCATTACCATGCTGCTCATGCTAATTTATTTGTTTCTCACTTTATAAAAAAAATAAATAGAAGAGAAAAGAAGTCAGAGTACTTATCTAGTTTTGAGGGAGTTGAGTTTCCCTTATAAGCATCTTGTTCAGCAGATTTTTTTAAGGCCAAATGGTGCCTTTGATCCCCAAACAAAAACATAAACATAAACCTTCATCTGGGGTGGGAGAGAGGGCAGGGTCTCAAACTGTTCTCCCCTCTAGTTTCAAGCCCTCTGATACTTTAATCACCTTCTCAAAAACTGCTCTAACGAAAGGGATGGGGCAGGGGATGCTACCAGCTAACCTGGGGGTGGAAGGAAGCTGGAGTGCACTGAACGTAGATGTGCAAGATCAGTCCAGAGTAGGACCCGGGAAAAGCAATGATCAGAACCCTAAGCTGCTCAGCTGGAACTCACAAAAATAAACGTCCCCCTCTGCCCCCCAGAAGGAAAGGCTTTTGGTTTCCAGAGAGCTGGGGGCAAGCCAGCAAATCCTTGTCATGGGAAAATTAAAGGGATCTAGCTAATAACTAATCACCCACGGATGAGAATGGATTTAACCCCTGAGAATACTGACTAACCACTTCCTAACTGCTAAAAACATCCCATCCACACCCAAATACAAAGAACCACTAGAATGTGTGGTTTAAAATTAATCAGACCCAGGATTCTGGTTTATGTAAAGTAGACCCTCCATCTAAATGACAAGTGACTATTTAAAGGAATAAAACAAGAACAAAATAAGTCATCTGGTAGAAATAATTCTTTTTTTAAAAAGCAGACACCCAAGTTAGTGGGAGGCTGGTCTGGGGAGCCATTCTGAGAGGCCCATATTCTTAGTCTGAAAAATAATTCTACGGAATTGGGAAATAGTAATATTCTTGCTTTTTTCCCTTATCCTTCCAAATTAAGGATGGCTACACCTCTTCAATTTGCCTAATAAAAGCCGAGGAGAGACATCTGAGTACCCAACCTAACCTCTTAATTAATGAGAGCTCAATCCCCAAGCATAAAACAGCAACCACAAGAGGCCACGGATGACTTCAAAAGAAAACAAATAAAAATTCTGACCCTAAAAGAGGCAACGACCAAGTTATCCCAGTCCCAGTTTAATAATATATGATTAAGATTCTCACGAGAAATTGAAGTGACTTTCCTCATAGGATGATTCATAATTAAGTTTGATATTATTGGCAGGCTTGCAATAAAACAAGTCCATGCACCCAGGAAGAGGGAACTCAGGTCTACTTGCGATCAGCAAAACCAGTGAAGTTTTCTCGCGTGGGAGAGGATGAAAAAAGGAAACCAAAAAAAAAAAAAAAAAAACCATGTAATACACAGCCCCAAAGACAACTTACGGGTAACTTGCCATTCAACTATTTCTGGAGCAGGACACAACCTGAACTTCCTTAGCTGGAAGGTTCTGTTTTGATTTTCTTTCAAGGCAGGGAGAAGGAACTGGGCTGGGAGATTATGCAAATGCCGCGTGGGAAAGTGGCACCTTAAGTAAATAAGGGCACCGGTGCGTGTCTGGGCAGGGAGTAGGAGGTGAGACTTCGAAAGAGAAAGGGCTAAATTCTAGAAACAAAGCCTGTTGTTCTGGCTGGGAGAGCCCTCCCCTGCGCAGCAGTGTGTTTATTCTGATGACAGTAGCACAAATCGTGGTCGGCCGCAGAAGATACTCAGACGATACTCATCTGAGCAGGCAGCAGGCTCAACAGTCCCTAATAGCACTGCCATTCTTACTTTCTCCAGAACATGCTTAATTAGGGGGCGTTGCCCTAGGTGGATTCCTGCCCTGCATGGGACAGCAATATTGCTAAATACTACAGTCAGCCACCCATGGGGATTAGCAGGAGAACCCCCTGGGCCATCCAGAAAATAAACTCTTGCAGAAATATAGGAAAAAACAGTTCCAAGGACAACCTGTTCTTTCTTCACTTCCAGCTGCCTTGAATCCCGCCTCCATCTCAAGTTCAATATTTCCACTACATGGGGGAACATAGGGAGCCGTGGAATCACCAAAGGAAACCCTTACAGGTAATTAATTCTCTTTAAAAGCAGCAGGCCTCAAAATTTAAAGCTGCAAAATCACTCGGCAAGTTTGTCCAATGCAGATTCCTGGGCTGAAACAAGGGATTGGAATTCAGTCGGAGTGGGGTGGAACCCAGGAATCTGCACTTTTAACAGTTTCTCCATTCCTTTGGGGAATTACACTTTGAGTATTGAGGTTTGGGGACAATGAGGCCCAAAATGTGGTCTCACAAGCAATGGAGCATCACTTGTTAGCTTGCTCGAAATGCAGAAACTTGGGCCCATGCCAGTCTGATGGCATCAAGATATGCATTTTAATAAGGGCCCCAGGTACCACATTCGTTTGAGGTGCATGGATTTTGACTATGTTGCATAAGCTTCCGTTGGCTCAAGTCAGAGCGCCTTGGGGTAAAGGTGACAGACCCAAAGGATCCATTTCGTATCACATTAAATCTGCTATTCCTTAAAATTGGAGAGGAGAGAGAGTCAAGTTTGAGATGCTGTCAGAAATATCAGGCACCAAGATTTTCCCAAATTGGCATAATATACATTTCAAGAGGTTCCCAAAACTGTCCTGTGAAGCGGTCAGGGTAGCAGGGTAGGTCTCCTTTTGGCTTCTGCATTGTTCCTGGACCATAAAAGAACAGACTTCAAAGGCCAGCAGCAAAAGTCTACATTCATCAGGCTCAGCTGACAAGATTCCAGCACAGCCATTAACCTCTCAGCACCGGCCCCACTCCTGCCTGCAAAGGGGCCAGGAGATTGTACTAATCCCGCTCTAAAGAATGCGGGACTTTCGCTATTGATGGGAAAAGTGGGGGAGGGCAGGGAGAGGAAAAGGAGGGTGGAGGAGGAGAGACCAAAGAAACAAAGCCCCATCCCTTCATCTAGTCCATTTGCACTTTAGGGGAAGATTACAAAATGTGTTATCAGTTTACAGAACAGTTAATACATGAAGTCACTGACCATGCCCACAAGTTTCACTTGTTTTTCTTTTCCAAGAGAGAAAGGGTGGTGTGCATTCCACTAGACAGCTGGTATAATTTAATAAGATTCGGATGTGTGTGTGTGTGTGTGTGTGTGTGTGTGTGTGTGTGTGTTTTAAGCTTTCTTGTCCTCCAAAGAAAAAAAATGAGGCAAATTCACAATAAAAATCCGTCCCTCTGTTTCATTAGAAGAAAAACATTTGAAAAGAAAAAAGGAAATCACAAAAGACCAGTTTAGTCATTTACCTGCAGTCACCGGGGAGTTTGCAAGATCCATGCTTGGGGCTACAGCCCTGTCGGCAAATAGCTGTGAAAAAAATAAAAATAAAAAAACAGAAAGATGCATCAGCGCATAACCTATTTCCCGCACTGCCATCCTCATGAGAATGGCCCAGTACATTAAGCCTACAAAATCCACAATTTTAAGAGATCTTGTATCAAGCCCATTGTAAGGAGAGGAAGATGGGAGGAGCCCAAATAACAAATCCAGCTTTAAACTTCAAGGCCTTGCTAGCAGATCCTCAAAACATGATACTGTTTGGGGACAAAATGCAGACAAATGATGGGAGAAAGGGACCCTCAACCAGTCTCTCTCAACAATAGCTACCTTGCTCTTTAAATCCCGCCTGGTCAATTCCCATCCTGTCCCTGCCCCTCCCCGCCAAAAAAAAGAGATGTAGATAATCCTTCCCCATCCCACCCACTCTGTCCCATCAGGATATCCTCAGATGAGCCCCAACCTCCTTTACTAACCCCACCCCCACCAAATGCCTGGTTTCAAAAATCCCACGGGTCTAACAGAGTCAACTAGACAGGCTTCATTTGGCAAACTAAGCTGGGGGGCCAGATCTGGTGGTACTTCTGTAAAATATCTCACAAAGAATTCTATACTTCATTTAAAAAAAAAAAAAACTAAGAAACTGAACTGACTTAAAAAACACACTAACAGTTCGTTACTGAATTTTAAAACACAACTATTTAAAATGTGTAGTCAATTCCTTTTTTCATTTGAATTCTCAAAACACCAATCTTTTTGTTGAGATGGGGTCTTGCTGTGTTACCAGGGCCATATTGTTAAAACTCTTGTCTCCAGTTATCGAAGAAAGCAGCATTGCCCAAGAGAACTGCAAATTCTTCATCATGCCCCACCCCACAGTCATTGTGCAGATTTTTAATTTCAGTTTATCATGAAAGAATTTACCTAATTGTCATGTAAAATCAGTAGAGTACACTCATTCATTTAGGAGATGTATATGGCTTACTAGAATTACTGATCAAATTGCTAGAAATTAGAATCACTGAACTCTAGTAAAAGGTGCTGGGATAGAAGGCAGCAAGAGCCCGGAGGCTTCCGCTCGTTTGGGTGGGCTCAATCCTCCAGCAGTATGAAGGCTTGGGCCTCCCACTCCCACTTCCCCCAGTGCCACAGCCCCCAAAGCTGGCATGAAAGCTGCCTGCAAGGCCACCCTTGACAGCTCAGGAGCTGTCATTTTCTATAGTACCGTCTGCTCAGACATCAACTGGGTCAAGCCAGTCCCACTTGGGATCAGATTCCTTAGAAGCAGAGCCTGAGCAGGGATCCAGGTATAGGAGAGGGATTGAGGTAGGAGATGGGGAAGGGGATGAGCAAGGACTCAGCTGGAGTCCGGCTTTAGCCTGATCCCAGGGGAAGCTGGGGGTGTGAATCTCCTTCCACAGTGTCAAGGCAAAGGGGGCTGGCCTTTGTACCCGTCTGTCAGCCACTCACTAACTGTGCTGGAGGGATGGGGCATGGAGTGGCTCCTGTTTGGCCAAGGAAAATTCCCTGGAGAAGGAGCAGCTGTGAGCTGTTAGCAGCCAACACTCAGAGCAGCTGGGGGATGGGGACACCAGCTGGTAAAGGGGATTGGACAGGGCACCAACAGCATCTTCGACACTCAGCATCTTCATGCTTCAATCCCAGATTACAGGCAAAGTCCCACCCTGGCTGAGATAGCAACCTGCCATCTGACTGCTAGCAGGGTGAGAACTTGACACCAACGCAACAGGCGGCCAGGGCTGGTTAACACACCCAGCGCACATGTGCGCGCACACACCTTTGTTACACTCTGGGCCCATCCAGCCTTCCATGCAAGTTTTGTTGCCGTTCTGGTCGCAAGCATAGTGCCCAAAGAAGTCATCTCTGGGCCGGCAGAACTTATTGCAGCCAAAGCCGTAGTAGTAGTCATCGCAGGTCACACGGATCTGATACTCAAAGTGGGCAACCCCCGTATTCTGCTTCAGCGTCTGCCACTGCCGGCTAGGGTTTATCATGCCTGAGTGAGAAGCCTTTTCAATAATGCTGTCAGGTTCTGGAGGCAAAAAAAAAAAAAAAAAAAAAAAAAATCACATTAACATTCATATTAGAACCATTCATATTAGAACCTGACCATTTGTCTTTTTTTTTTTTTTTTTGGTACTAGGGATTAAGTCTGGGGGCTCTTTGCTACTGAGCTACATCTCCAATGCTTTATATATATATTTTTAATTTTGAGACAAGGTCTAAATTTATGAGGGCCTAAGGTGCTGAGGTTGGCCTCAAACTTGTGATCCTCCTGCCTCAGCCTCCCTAGTCACTGGGATTATAGGTGTGCACCACTATGCCTGATTCTTTTGGCTGTTTTTAAAAAGAGTATGCACATGGTGTGAAATTCAAACAGTTGTACAAAAGGGCTGAAAATAAAAAGTTCATCTCTTTCCCCTAGAGGCTGCCACCAATACCATTTATTTACCCCTTAAATGGGTATATAGAATATCTCATTTGTCTGGAAACAATTATTTACCTAGTCTCTAACCTTATGGGCATTCAGATTGAAACCTTTTGTTATTAAAGCCACAAGGAGCATGCCAAACATACTGCCCATGTATGTGGTTAAAAGCATTAAGAATTACCCTACAAATGGAAGTGCTGACTCAGTATGTGCACAACTAACCCACTCTGTCCGCAGACCATCCCAAACTACCCACCAACGAAGACCTGTCAATTAATCCTCCCACCAGCACAGGAAACTGTTTCCCAGCAGCAGTGCCACAGCCATCCACTATCAAACTTTCTGATCTTTGCCTGATGGATAAAGAGGTCTCTTGTTTTAATTGTATTTAATTAAGTAATGAACACCCTTTCAAGGTATTTATCAAACCATTCATATCTGTTCCTGTGACCTGCAACCCATTTCTCTCCTTTGCCAACTTTATTACGTCATTGGCAATACTGATTTACAAAAGCTCTTTACATATTAACCATTGCCCCTTAAGGAAAATTGCTCTTGAAGAAATTTTACTATTCCAGATAAAGGTTTGCAATCTTTTCTGGTTTTAAAATTTTGCGTTTTTAGAAAAGTTCTGTACATTTCAAAATTCTTCACTGAAAGCCAAGGAATGAATGGAGTTATATTTAAAAAAAAAAAAAAGTTGGTGGATATGGCAGTGCATGCCTATAATTCCAGCTAACTGGGAAGCTAAGGCAGGAAGATCACAAGTTCAAGACCAACTTAGCAAGACCCTGTTTCCAAATATGAGAAGATTTAAAAAGAGCTGGGCAGAGTTTGCCTAGAATGTCCAAGGCCCTAGGTTCAAACCCCAGAACTGCAAAATACTGTTCACAGGCCACCTTTTAAGCAGAAACTAAACTAGCATTTCAATAGCAAAACCACAAACTTGATGTATGTCACCTTTCTCCTTTGCACACAGGGCAGATGGAAGAATAATTCACTCTAGATTAGAGACAAGTAGATTTTTCTTTTTTTTTAAAGTCATGTACCTTAAAGAATGCTAACTGAGCCAGGCCAGGTGGTGCACATCTGTAATCCCAGCAACTGGGGAGACTGAGACAGGAGGATCCCAAGATTGAGTCCAGCCCAGGAAACTTAGTAAGACCCTATCTCAAAATAAATAAAAAGGGGACTGGTGAAGTAGTTCAGTGGTAGGGACCTCTAGCTTCAACCCCTAGTTCGGAAGGTGGTTGGCGGGACGGGGGTGGGGTTTGCTTACTGAAGAAAATCAATGCCTAGAGTCCAAGGAGCTCTCAGGAGAAGTAAGAAGTGATCCCTGCCCTGAGGTCACTTACAATCTAGTGTGAGAGAAGAGACAGATACAAAAATAGTTCCAGACACCAGCGCCAGCTCAGGGGAGGAATTGAAATGGCAACAAGGCTCCAACTCAGCACCCAGGCTGATACATGTTTGTTTTCTTAAACCTGCCAGCTCTAAACCTTCACCACCTTGTCAAATTCAAGGCCACCTTGGAGAGACAGCATTTAAGCCTACTTGCAACGCCTTTGTGATTCTTACACACCCACACTACTGTTTTTCTAGGCCTTGGGCCTGTGCTCCTTCACAAAGCTATGTAAGCCCTGTAGGTGACCAGAGCAAGGAACTTCTGGGTGGCTTCATCCACATGCTCTATTTCCAACACAGCCCGGGCATTCACCCTGGGGTTCTCCAACTGTTGTGTGGGCAAGACAAGCCTGGAACAAGCCCGCATACCTGCAGACTCACACCCAGGACGGAGGGAAACTCTTGCAGGTAACACCTCACTCACTTTCAATTTTTGCAAATAAACACAGATCAAAGAATGACAAAAATGTCCCTCCTTTTAGTGCATGTTTGTTCTGCCGGTTCAGTTAAGAGGTCTAAGTAGTGGGCTCTTACCACGTGGCTACAAGATCTTAATAAACGAATCATTTCAACATACCAGCTATGGCTCAAAGGCATCCAGATTCTCTTGAACTGGTATCAACAACAAACAATTCAGACAAGCGTCCAAGTCTTAAGGGTACAGTGTGTCACATGATTCCCAGTGGCTCAGCATGCTTTCTATCTATTTCTGGGAAATGCTCTGAAGATGATCAGTTCACAGTCCTCAATGAGGCTATCAGAAATGAATCACCTTCACACCTACTGAGGCAGGATGCTGGTATGTTTGGGTCACGAAGAGCCAGCTTCCTATGTGCTGCTTCTGTGCTGCCACCTGATTCACACTTCCCATCAGCTTGGGACATTATAAGTGCACTTGGGATGGTTCACTTGGTAGTCCAGGCTTGTGATCAGAAAGGATGTTACCATCCTGCAGGAAGAAGCCTCACGAAGCACCCTTGGTCCTTTTAAAGGAGGAGGAGATGAGGGATCAGTCTGAATACAAAACTAGATGGGAGCCTTAGCAGAGAAGATGAAGCTAGAAGGAAAACTGGGTCTGAACTTATGCCCATTTATGTTTGCCATTAATTAAGCATCACAATAAACTGAAATCATTTGCTCTAGCAAAGAAAAAAAATGTGGACCATTAAGTACTACAGTACTGAAACAGAAATGTCTTTGGAGGATTGCAGGCAGGACAGCCATCCTTAGAAGAGCCCTACTAACACAAACAGCACCTGGGTTTCACTGGGCCCAGACTACTCATGAGGGTTCTTTGCAGAACTGATGTAGAAAGGAATTCTGCCTCCAAACCCAAGGATCTGCCTCTCATTTTCATCCAAAGCCAAGATGTTTGCAACTTGCATGGGTTCCAAAGGGCAGCGTCCTCAGCTCTGTTCTCATGGAATCGATTGTTGGGAGGGACACAGTAAAGGGAACAAGGAGCAAAGCATCCCAGGAAAGAGCTAACAGCACATGCAAAAGCCCTGATGCAGGGGAAAAACTGTGATGAACGCAAGGACAGAAACAACTACGTGTGGATGACAGAGCCAAAAGGGAGACAGGGCTGGGTTGTACAGGCTCTTGAGAGCCCCATGAAGGACTGCCCTAGGAGAATGGGTTGGCTTTTAATAAAGAGTTGCAAGCATATATTATTTTCCACAAAACTTGGATGGTGAAAGCCCTGGAGGTGGATCAGAGCAGATGTGAGCAGACCAGCTGGCAGCGACTCAAAGAGCGCAGGCATAAACCGACAGTGACTTTGACCAGGACGGTGGTAGGGGCATGACGGGAAGTAGCTAGACTCCAGCTAACAGTTGAAGGTAAGATTTTCAGAACCTGGAATGTAAGGTAGATATGGATGTTTGTAGAGTGGGTATGCAAGGTGCCTTCCAGATTTCTGGCATGGCACTGGGTATCCAAACACTGGTGCTCATCACTAAAAAAGGACCCTAGGAAGGGAATTACTCTTGGAGAGGAGAGAGCTTTAGTTTGGTTTTGACTGTGGTAAATTTGAGATACTCTGGAAACACTGAGAGGTAGAGCAGGAGTGTGGATAAACCAACCCCACTGAGGCTCACCAAGTGAGTTTCAGCAGCCTACAGTGAACATCCCAAAACTGTTTCCAAAAGCTGAGGTTTCAAAGTACTTTGTTCCTACCCCAGTGTTCCTTATCCCCAGCAAGAGATGAGACAACCCAGAACCCCCAAAACGGAGGTTACCTGGAAATGCAGACAACTTTGAACAGCTCTGGGTAGGCTCTGGGTCTCCACTGCACAGCATTCGGGGCTGTGGAGCACTGGGAGCCCAGGACAGGTTCTGTGGTCACATGGGGTCTCTAACATGTCCCCAGAGTGTCCTGACTCAGCTCTTATCACAGGTCAGGATCACCCTCAAGATTACTCACTCTACCAGATGGACTGTTTTTTTGTTTTTAAAGAGAGAGGGACAGTGAGAGAGACAGAGAAAGAGAGAAACAACTTTATTTAGTTTTTCACATGGCCTTAGTTGCTCCAACACTCCAGTTGTGTACATGGTGCTGGGGTTTGAACCCGGGTCCTTGTGCTTGCCAGGCAGGCACCGAAACCACTGAGCCACCGCTCCAGCCCCCAGATGGACTGTTTTAACAGCTAAAAAGGAGAAAAATATCCTACACACACCAGAACATTTGAAGAGCCCCTTTCTCCCCTCTACCACCTCCATCTTCCTACTAAAGTTCATCAGCTTTGTGAGCACGTTACAGTGACAGCATTCACACAAGCATCAACACTGGTGGGAGGGGAGAACAAATAGGTACCAATGACCCTAACTAGCATCAGCCACAACCCAGGCTGGCAAAGCTCTCCCGCCAGACATACAAATACCCACCACAGTGGGACAAGACTGCCTTCGGAGAGGACAGCTCAAAATCCCAACCTGCACAAGCTCCCCTCCAGGCAGAAATGGCACCCACATAGCTGAATTAAAGATGCAAAGCAAGAGGAGTACGCTAAATGGCTGGTGCCTCTGGCATGGACTCCACAGCCCGAGAGGCCCGATGAGCCAGCCATGCTGAAAGCTGCCCACCAAGCACATCCCCAGCCCTCACTGTGCCCACACCAGGCACTGACCTCTCAGATCTATAAAAAGCAATGTGAGAAAAGGGGGAAAGATGGATGGAATTAGCTGTGAAAACATAAAGAGTCAGTAGAGATGAAGGCACAAGACATTCCAAGAAGCACAGAAAGCCAACACAAGAAGTTGGATCGACCCTTCCATGTGCAGGAACCAAGAGATTTCAGTGTGAATCAAGTTTTCCAATGACAACAACCCACTCCACTGGCAGCAAGGGAACTCAGCATGTTTTCTCTCACAAGCCAGAACTGCAAGTTACAACTAAAGGGCAAGACTACTGTACAAACCAGACGGCTGCCTTTCTAATACACGCACTCTACGGCCTCCCCACCAAAACCCACCCCTTCACAGTCTAGAAAAGCAACCTGCGATGAAAACAGAGCCATCTTTCAGAAGGGGACAAGGCAGGTCATGGCTGTGGGGCTCTGAAATTCCACTTCAATGAAAGGCTTGTGGTGCTCAGTGTGGGAAACTCAGACAGGCTCGAAGCTCACCTGCCCACCAAGTGAAATTCAAGGTCGGTCTTTAGAGCCCAGCGCCACCTTTATGGCTTTATCTTTCTGATGAGAGATTAAACACTCACTTAAAAGTTTAAATGGAGTTTTAAAAAGTCACTACTTTGATCCTATAGCAGTCTACAAGGTTTTAAAGTTGTTAAACCATTAAGATCTTTATTCCAGAGATAATCTAGGTCCCGTATTCAGGGACTGAGCTAACTGGGAGCCTGTCCTGGCTACTTAATATTCTAAACTAAAGCGCTAAAGGAAGTTAGGGTACAGACTCCACTGACAGGTTGGCCCTAAGCACCAGGATATGAAATGTGGCTGTGACAGGTCCACCAAGCACTGTACTTCTACACACTTAGAGAAGAGTCCACTGAGATACTTACGAACAGTGTCATTACTGGAGTCCCACGCCTCCACAAGCAAAGTATAGGACCGCTGCAAGACAGAAGCAACAGGTTAGTGATTCAGAAATAGGGGTCAGCTCTCCAACATCCCTGCCCATCCCTGCACACCCCACCCCACCAAACCACCAAAACAATATTTAGCCAGCACACTTAGATGTTTAAACCAAATGAACTCGCTTCCCCCCTTCAGTGCTCTCCCTGGGCTGACAAGTGATTCCTTTCACCTGGCAGGGGACCACTGGGGTCAGTCACCATGCATGCAGGCAGTCCAATGACCTGGTCAGGAAATGCCACCTCCCTATATGGGAGCACTTAGCATGTAGTTCTCCAAAAACTTTCCAGACCCTAATCCTAGTGCATAAGGAGGGAAAAGAAGGGAAAGAAAAAAGAAAAAAAACCTCACATACAAAGAAATTATTCTAAGTTAACCTACCCACACCAGGTACTTGCACTGAAGGGTACTGCTAAGGTTACACTTTGGGCCCTGGTGGGGCAGTCTCTGGGGAGGCCCCCTTTTCCTTTTCAGAACCCCTTTGAAAGCCCTGTCTGTGAGACCCATCCCAGCTCCCACAAGTATCAGGTAACTCTAGGAAGCAGGAGGGGGTAGGTGCAAAGAGACTCTTCTAGAGACAAAGGCAGCAACCTAACTTGGGTGGTGGTGGTGGGGCAGACAGAGAGAAAGTACAAAGGCAGAAATCGCAGCACACCCATGGGTTGTATTTATTGATGAACGTATCTGTCAATAAGAGCTGGCATTCCAGGAATAATCAGAGCCCACTAACTAAACAAATTCCCTGGATACTGGCAAGGTGCCCGCTTGTACAGCGAAGGCACTTTTTATCTCCCAGGCTTATCTCACAATTCCACCTCCCTGCAAAACCCAAAGCTATTAGCAACTTCCCACCTGTACTCAAATCTTCATTTGCAATTTACCATGAGGTCAGTCTCACAAAACACCAGGGTTTTAGTAAATCTGTCTCAGGACTGGAGAAATATACCCGAAGCAGGTGGAGAGAAAAGGAAAATGAACTCATTTTTGCATCTGCTGCTTGGCCACTGTCAGAAACCAATGCACAGAAAATAGCAGCTTATGTTGATTAAATAACACCGTGTACCAGGAGCACTGCTGCCAAGAGAAGGCAATTACAAGGTAAAGGCAAAAAAAGAGAAGGGGGAGAAAGTTCCCTTCATAACTGCCCTCAGGGTGACACTGCAGGTCTGAATATAAGAATATCTTGTGATAGACCCTGCCTTGGAATTCAGCCGAAATATGCTTCATACTCCAAGCAGAGCAGGATTCCATTTCGTTCACTGATAACTGTGGGAAAATGCTCACAAAAAGCAAGCAAAACCGGGCAAGCCAGGGCACATACCCGGCCTTCTCCTTTTAGTGGCCATTGGTCCAAACACATTGTTGTCGTTAATATTTTATTAGTGAAAGTTACACCTTATTTACAACCTCTTTAAGTTTCCTAGGACTTCCTACAAATTACAGGACTCTTCCTGATGAGCAGCAAGAAATTATATTTCTCTACTGATTTGAGGGGAGAGCCAAGTCGAAATGAGGCCAGATGTGTGGCTGATTCTGTATAATTAAGCCCTTCATTTGCTGGTCACGTTGAGGCCCACATCCTCCACTTCAACAATATTGCTGTAATTAATCCTCTGATTAAACGCATTGATACCAGGAGTTTTGACAGACTTGCACAAGCGCTAAACACATAATACCCACAAATGCCACAGCAAGGGAAGGTGCCCCAGGACTGAGCTGGCATGGCAGTTACAGCTCCATTTAATACTAAGGCGGAATGTATCCTTAGGTCTTACACAAGACTTGGAAGATCAAGCAGTCTACTGGGTTCACCCTTGCCTCTGAAGCTGCTAACCAATACCCCTCACTCATCAAGGGACAAGAATGGCACCCATAGCTTTAAAGGCCTGACATCATGATTTTCTACCCATTGCCTTCTCAGAAGTGGAGGTGCGTGAGGGCAGGGACTGCAATGGCAGCCACCGAGCCTGGACCTTTTCGCCCCCTTGTTTCAGACATGGGATTAGTGTTCCAGGACAGATCTCCTGGTGTGTGGGTGCCAGCCTTCAGAGAAAAGGATTCCTTCCATGGCTCCTAGTAGGAAGCACTCTTCCCACCCACTCCATCCCCACACTATAGGTCAACAATCAAGATAACTCAGCAATGATTATTAGTTGCAAGGGAGCTTTAATTTTTCCCAGGCCCATGCTTGACCTCTGTACATCCCTGAATACACATCCGGACACTAAGATCCCAGACCATGTGTACCTCATGCCATCAAAGCAAGTACCAGCCCATAAATCAGCAATCCACTGTGATCAAGTCACACCCAAGTGGCCACAGCAAAATCTTACCACCAACAGAGGCCGAGTGCCCAATCCTTGGAGAGCGTAGAAAGGGTTCAGAAAGGCCAAGTATTCAATCTCAAGTTCATATACTGCCCCCCTCAAAAAAATCCAATGAAAAAAAGCAAATACCTGAGTTTTTCTTGGTTTCTAACTATAAAACAGACTTGTAGGCTTCCATCTTTTTTCACTTAATTTTTCACAGAATGATAGTCTCGGGGCAATGCAGGAGGGATGAATACTTAACAGAGCTTCAGTCTGGACGGGCAATATAAGTCATTGCTGCCCCTGCCCAGCTCCAAGCCCAAGGACATCTGGCCACACAGTGGCTAGTTCCCATTCTCACGTAGCATCTTTTTAAAACTGCCGTTGGGGAGATTTCTATGCAATTTCCACCAAGAGGAGAATCCTAGCATCAGTTTCCAAGACACACCAAGGCCACCAGGTCTCTCTCCCATGGCCAGGACACCAGCACCTCCTCCCACCCTCCACGCTTGGGCTGCTGCTTAAGGGTTATGTTCTGTGTCCTGCCCCACTCCATGGTGGTTACCTTGGCACTGGGCAGAGCGGTAAGCACTTAATTGCCACATTAAGAAGGGGGGATGTAAGAAACAAAGGTAATTGTGTTGGCAGCTGGGAGCTTCCTTTTCCTGGCAACAGTGGCAGCCAGACCAAGCCCTGAGAGGCGGGCTGCCTCCCCTCCTGCCAAGCTGACGGACACAAACAAACCGCCATCCAAACGGCACGCGTGCAGCGTCCAAAACCCCAGGCTGCTGCAACAGGCTGGCCGGCCGGAGGAACGCATATCCTGGGAATGCCCAGCGTGCCAACGCAACCATTGTGCGCAGCCAGTCGGCCCTGGGTCTGTCAGGGGCCCTGCGCTCTGCTGACTCAACTGTTGCTTCCTGTGGCTTGTCCTGTATTAGCAGTATTTTTGGAGAGGCCCCATTCTTTTCTGTAATCCTCATTTCAGTCAATTCGGCCAACTCTATTGTCCTGCCTGTGTCTGGGTGGCCAGAGTATAAAATATTCCAGTCACAAAACATACTAAACAAAAAAGGATTCAGAGAGTCCATGTGTGGGCACACTTACACACATAATTCCCATAGCACAGGATTTTGGCAAGGTGAGAGATGAAGGATGACTACCCTTTCGCATCTCTACAAGCTGAGGCTCCCATCAGAGAAAACAATCAAGTCTGCAGGGCTTGACATGTCAATAGCATCCGATCTGGTTACAAAGGGTGATTTTCTCATCAAAGCCCACCTCAAAGGCTCACCAAGAGGCCCCAGAGCTCATATCCAGATTTGAGACTCTCAATGAGAGGCCCCTACCCCAGTTCCCATCATTACCCTTACCTGTTTGAAAGGCATCCCACTGATAATTAAATGTACCAGTTACAAAAGGGTGGTGAGGTTAATAGATAGAATACCGAGAAGCCAGCCAAGCACAACGGTCCGGTTCACACAGAGCAAGCCTGAACAAGAGTCCTTTCTACTTATTTACCAAAAGTGCATAAAAACTGGGCTGAGCTGGTAGAGGACTCTGAATGTTTGACTATTTACGTGCCCCTTTTAACCGCTGGGAACCACCCTGTGGAATTTCTTCCCTGCACATGCATTGCACCAATGATAGATGTCACTGACACTGTAAAAATAAGGGCCACAAGGCTGCTACAGTCCATGCAGTGATGAGAAAACCAGCAAGAAGTCACAACAGCCACTCAGCAGAGGTGGTACTTTTCTGAACCCATGACTTTTTCCATTTCCAGGACCATTCTAGAATCTTCCCTTTCCATGCATTCCAATACATCTCCCAACAATCAGAAGAACAGGTTTTTATTCTAATTGTTTTTTAAATTTTATTCTAATTTTGTTTAAAAGCTGGAACCAAGGATTACTTCTCTCAGCAGCCTGGATCTTAACCTTTGGAGCAGGGAGAATGCCTCTAGAATTTCACCAAGGGAAAAGTTGCAGGCATACTTGCCTTTACATTTATGAAGCTGACTGTACATATGTCCAGAGACCATGCATTCTTACACTGTAATCCTGAAAGCCTAGCATTGGGCACAGTTTTGGTCATTGTTAAATGAAACTGTGGCTGCTATGAATCTAGCCAAGGGCACTGTTTGCAGATCAACAACAAGAAGGCTAAGGCTCCTTGTTGCTTATCCACCCACCCCCACCTCCTTTTTTGTTAATCTTTTTCTCCATGAAACTTTCCACATGGCTTCCAACTAAAAGGTCCCCAAAGGACCACTTTTTGCTATAAAGATTTCAGGCAGCATTCATATGGCTGGTTTTCTGGGAGGGTATCTGCTCCAAGCTGCTACCTTCTCTCTACCTGACCCACTCAACCCCAACAGTCTCTAGCCAAAAGCTTCACCATTTCCTACACCTTTTAAGTCCCTGTAGAATTTTGGGTGTGGAGCTGGTGGGTTGCAAATTCATGTAAGTACTGGAGGTTTGAATATGTTGCTAAGAAACAGGACAGCAAGGGAAAAAAAAAAAAAAAAACAAACACACACACAGAGGAGGTTACACCTGCAAGAGAAGAAAAAAATTAAAGACCAAATACCTGGAATAGGGATTCCATGGGGGAGCAGTCCCTTTAAAGTTAGTGCAGTTCCACTTTCCCCCAAGCCCAGTTTTACAACCCAGACATGTCATTACATTGCTTTAGTTTGAGGTAGACTTCTTAGGGCCAAGGGTGTTTCCTCCATACAAAGTCCCTTGCACTGAGCACGTACACACACGTGTGCCATTTGTGCATATGCTGATGACACAGGTAGGTTGCAAATTCTGGCTGAAGAAAGGCTCAAATAAGAACCCCACTTCTCTATCTTAAGTTTATACAGAGGCATAAAGGCCCTTACCTGTCAATTACATTGAGATTAACATCATGTCAGCCTATTTACTCAAACACATGGCAATTATTCATTCAGACCTTAAGTGTGAAAGGGGCCAAAGCTGGCATCTCTCTGGTATGCAAGAATCATTACTTGATTGAATTTTCCTAAAAAAAAAAATGTTGACTTCAGCAAATCTTTGAATGGGATCAAAAGTATTTAAAATATGAAGCTAAGAAGGCAGATACTCTATAATATTTCCCCAAAATTTCTCTAGATTTTTACTGTAAGGCCACCAATGCAGTCATACCTAACCAGGGTTCTAGGATTCTCAAGGAGTGGTAATTATATAATGCATTTTTAATAAGCAGTCACTGCTGGGACTTAGTACTCATTTTGGGAGGTGCAAATTAACCATTTCAGTGATTTATAAATGGTTATTCCCAAATCATTTCTTGTTAAGCCCAATTACCTCTCATAATAATGTTCTTATCACTCAGTCCCCAGATTTGCCGATCATAAATCAGGCTAGTGGCTGCAAGGCAAGCCCCTTAGCAGCAGAGATGGTAGGGTGATTAGAAGCCACTGGTGAAACACTAAAGATTTACCAGGGCTAGGGCTATGGATACCAAGTGGAATGTAATCAGATACTGTGGCAGGCAAACCCACCTCTACAGAACTCCTCACACAGGTGCTGGAATGTGGACTGAATTTCATATCTGACCAAATCATTTCCTCCTCTTCCTCTCCAAAACACAAACAGTTGCTTGACTGGGGTCGTAATACCAAACAAAGACATGAGAACTTCTCCCTTGACCTACCCTTGCTGCCCACAGTTCTTCCATTGTCAGCAAATTTGGGATTCATGCAAATGATAAGTGTGGCCGCCTATAAGTTGGCAGCTTAGGTGGCTGCAAGTGCAAGGTGGCTTGGAGGTGTTTGTTTTGTTTTGTTTTTGTTTTTTAAACCAAGTAGCGTCCTTGTTATCTTTTGAATTATTTGTACCACATTCATTTATTACCTATCCAAGGAAATCTATTTTACTTTGGTCCTGGGGACTGAATCCAGGGTACGTGCTAGGCAAGCACTCTCTGCCCATGAGCTAATACCCCAGATCAGAAATTAATTTTAAAAAGACACTTTTAATGTTAATTGCCAAACTGAAGCAAGCTGTGCTTCGTACTTCAACACTGGCTCAGCTTAGGGCTTCAGGTACATTTACGCTCATCCTGGAGCCATTCTTCAAAGTTTCAGACTAGAGGGTGTTTCTCCAGCCATTCAGGAAAATAAACCAAAACAATACACCTAAAGTCCAATTTCTCTAGGAAAGTAAAGCTTATGTTTCACAGGAGGCCTTTTTGGGGCAGCAGGGTGGAGACTTGTTTATGAGTGATACATGCATTTGGCCCAACTTCAAAAAAACCACATTCTCAGTGTTACCCTGGTAGTCCCCCTATTCTAGAAAAGCCTAGTCTATTTCATGGTTGGTGACCCATGGGGCCTGAAGGAGCAGAGGAGGACCAGCAAATCAATCCCCTCCCCTGCCCTCTCACACCATTTCCGCTCCTTCTCCTCTGAGAACTCTCAGCCAAGTGTCAAAAGAACAGAGACACACCTTCCCCGATAGCCTAAGAGGCAAGACTGCATTTCTGTCTAAGCCATTCTGACCCTGCTCTCCAAAATGAACCTCAGCCAGGCCTGCTGCTTCTCCACATCACTAATAAGATTCCTTTTATGGTCTTGTGAAAAGGCAGAGGGGCTCCGGACTGATCCTTCCGAGCGTGGAACCACCTGCTGCCCCCTTCCCCCTAAACTCTAAACACAGTCAAGAGCAGACAGCATTCACTGTCAGCTTGGGCCCAGCCAGATTTACCGGTGACCAACGTCTTTAGCTTAAAGTTCTCCCTAATAGGGGATTAACAAACAAGACAAACATTCTTTGTAAAAGTTAAATTCCACAACAGAAACAGCCTTCCGATCTCAAGAAAATTTCACATAGGGCAGTTTTGTTTTTTAAATAAGACCTTTTTAAAGACATGTTTTTAATAACTGTCTGATATTACCCAAGGCAGAGGGCACTTCCTAATGCCATAATGCCAGCTCCTGTAAACATGAACCATAAGAGCCACCCTGAGATTCCCGCAGACCTAGCCACTCTTTCCTCCCCTCCTGGAGTTGTGAAACACACAGCCAGAGTCTGCGGATAGGAGGCAGCAGAGCGCACCCCATCAGAGCACGTGGCGGAAAGCAATCCTCTGGGGCATGGAGCTACCCCCCACTCCCTCCTACCGGATTTACCACCCACCCTCTTAGCACAGACCAGGCCAAGCCCCAGTCCTGGCAGTGAGTCACACCTCCTGGGCAGCGGGCACACCCCCAACATTTCCCTTTCCTCTCCTTCTGCAATCGCACCCATCTTCCTTCCACCCATTTTGGGATGTTGCAAGGGCCTGCTGCAGGGTCTGCCAGCTGGGCCTGGGCCTGGAGCTGCTCCGCGGAGAGGCGAAGGACTATAATCGTCTATGCACTTGCACCCGAAAGCACCACCTCCAACCGGCCGCCTCTTCCATGCCTTGGCACGGCCCCCAAAGAGCTTGCGGGGGCCCTGTGCCCGCCGGACAAGAGCTTGTGCCCGCCCTTCCCGGGGAAGTTTGCAAACACAGCTGTTCCAGGGCCCGGGAACCGCTGGAAGCGAGGCCACAAGGTCTACACCGCGCGGGGGCGGGGGCAGGAAGGGGCCGGCAGTGGGCGGGGGTTCCTCGGCCTAAGGCTCTGCGCGGGTCCCGAGACACCCCCGCATGCTGCGGCGGCCGCCCCCGGGCTGCTGCAACCAGCCCCGAGAGCGCCCTTGCACACACCAAAAGTCTCCCCCGGAGCAGCGGGAAACTGGCTCCCCCCACACCCTCCAGGAAGGACACACCCGCCCTCGGGGCCGCTCACGGGAAAGGGGAGGGTGCCAATTTGGACGGCTGTAGCAGCCCACAACTGTGTGGAGTCCCCCTCCACGCCGCACCAGTTTTCATTGGTTAAGCAAAGAGTGCACCTACAACGACCTCCTAGCTCGGGTTCGGCGAAAGGGTGTTGGGGGTTATTCCAGAGACTTCAACTTGCAAGTTTAAAACGGCCATCCAAGCTTTTCCCGTGAGGCCCCAACTTTTGTGGGCTAAGCAAACAGCAACGTGGATGATGAGACCCGCCCGGTCCTGACCTTCCCAGGTCTAACTATAGTCTCAGATCCCTGACCCGCCACCCCAAACGCCGCCTTAGTTATAGCCGACTTTCAAGCCAAGATTCTTTAAATCTCTCTGGCATGGGAAAGTAAGGCTTCGTCAGGCGCGGGTGCGAGCTTCTGCCTGGCTTCCCTCCCTGAGTCGTTCACTCACCGGCCAGGCGAAACTGAAAGGCAGCACGATGCGATTGCGCTCGTTTCCGCGACCGGCCTTGAGGTTGAAAGTGTTGCCGCCGATGACAGGCGTAGACCCTGAACCGAAGCTGCAGGGTCCCCCGGCCGTGACGCGGAATTGATACTCCTTGAGGCACACTTTGAAGTACGTGTCACACTCGTCGCGGGTACACTTGCGGTCCCCTGGGTTCCGGGAGCCACCGCAGCAGTTCCCGTTCTGCAGCTCTCCGTTCACATTTTGCATGGACAGGATCTCCAACTCGAATTGACCCGAGGCCCCGCACACCTGAAGGTGAGGGAGACAGGAAGGTCAACGAGAATAGCTTTCTCCCACGCTGAGGGCGGAGGTAGCGATTCCTTCCCCGCCCGCCCGACAAGTCCTAAGCACCAAGTGAAAATAATTTTGGAAAACTAGGTTCAAAAACTCAACATGATTCAGGGGCATAAAATGCAACGCACGAGTGCGGGAAAAATCCGACGATTGCTTTGGGGGAGGTTAAGAGTACGGCGAACACTCCCTGCCCAGCCTGGAGGGGTCACCCTTCCAGCCCAGAGACTCCCCAAAGGAAGCTGGCGCCCTCAGTCCAGGTGCAACCCCTTGGGCTCAAAAGCCGAGCTAGAAAGCCGGGCGCCCAAAGACTCAATGGGCCGCCTGCATACAGGGCGCCTCGAGGGAAGGGAGAGGACGGCAAGAAGAAAGGTCGAGTGAGGGACTCCTACCTTGGCTCGCAAAGCACAGAGCAGGGCAAGCAGGAGGCTCAGGGGGCGCCCGGGCCGGCCGCGCGTCCGTGGGGACCGCATCGCTGCGCCGCGCGCCGCGGGCACTTGGGACGCCGCCGCTGCTGCTAGCGCTGGTGCTCTCGCCGGTGCTGCCGTCGCCGCTGCCCCTGCGGCCGCCGCGTCCCGGCTCTAATATACTCCGCCGATTGGAGCATGCACGACTGGAAAACAACACCACTTTTCAAAAGCCCTTTCAAGAGCGGCCCGTTCCAGAAGGCAAAGAGCCCGGCCTCCTTTTATTATTCTGATCGCTTCTTTGAGGCGCTCCCCCTCCTCTTCCACCCGGCTTTCTTTCCTTCTCTCGCGCTCCCCTTCTTTTATTATGATTATGCGCAGCCTTTTATTCCCTTTCAGATCAGCTGCATGGAAAGGGGGGCGGAAGGGGAGGAAAAAAAAAAAACCGAGCCTAGCTCGCGGGCCGGCTGCAGGTAACACAATGACGCGTGCTCGCCTGGCTCTCGGAGAGGGATCCGGAGAGCCCGTCTGGGAGCCGCAGCCCAGGCTGGCCACCTCTACCCAAAACGCCGGGAAAGGCGCATGCGCGTTTATTAATATTCATGAGGGGGCGTGACTGATCATGACACGCCCCTTTCCTCCCAGTTGATGGGGAGGGGACTGCAGGGAGAAACTTGGAAGGGGTTGGGTGTTTGGGACGTGCAGGGCGTTCTGGACTCTAGGGGCCCCACGCAGACCCCTACGACCTTGGGAACTCTGGGCCCGGCGGGAAGGGAGAGAGTGGGGAGGAATTTGGAAAGGGCCATTGCTCTGGGATGCTTGACGTGCCCCCAGCAGTGACCGCCCCCTCGGGCTCTCGGTGCCGAGCGCCTCTGCCTGCCCGTCGGGGCCCCAGGTGTAGGCGCCGCGGCGCTGCCAGAGCGGTCGGAGCGAGGCTGCTTCCGCCTTCCGAGCCGCCTGCGTCAGCTGCGGCTTTAGCCCCAGGAGGAGGGCCTGCCCGGCCCGCTTCCCGCGAGCTAGCGAGCCGCCCAGAGCGTTCTGTTGGCGGCAGTAGCGGCAGAGGCGGCGGCGGCTAGGCTGACGCACTTGCCGCGGTCTGCTCGCCTGGTGGAGGCGATCTAGGCAGACGCTACTGGGAACTTTGAAAAACTTTCCCGGAGCCAGGCTTGCCACAGATTCAAGGGAAAGCCTCGGGCTGCGCGCCACCCCTTCCCAAATCCGAGCCTGTGGAGTCTCGGAGGGCTCCCAGCTTCCTTTCCAAACCGCGCCAGGCAGCGGCTCGGGGAAGCAGAGGGACGGCAGCGGGTACTCCGGGCCGCTATTCAAGCTTCGCGAAGGGCAGGCCCAGACGCTGGTGGGCTTGGACACCCTTCTCGCTCCGCCGTCCAGGGCGGCAGTGCTGGGATTGCACCTGTAGGCGGCCTCCGAGCAGCTTTCTGGGTGGCAAAGAGGTGGGCCTGGCAAGGACCGTCTCACCACCGTCGCCAGCATAACTTGGCTTCTCTTGGGCGCCAGTGGAAACTGATGCCATTTTGCACCTTTAGGCAGGCCTCGCAGTTAACAACTACACTTTCTTCTACTCATAATCAAGGTCAAAGTAAACTCGCGGACTGTCTGAAGCTCCTGCCAATTCTACTCAGCGAGTTTGCCGTTGTGTCTAACGGAAGCGCTTTAGGAAAACCGATTTCAATTAAACGGTGTACGAAGTTTTAGCGTTATGCTGGGTATACCCTCCAGAAAAGCTTAACTCTGAAAGAGGCCAGTTTGGGACTCAACCCTTTTGAACTGTGGAACATGATGAGCTGCGGTGGGTTAGGGAAAATAGTTTCCCACATGCTGTTATGGGATCATTAAAAAGCAGGTATTTCTGGTAATCTTATTGCATTTGATGAGAGATCTAATATAGACATTTTCATGCCATCTCCCATTCTGGGGGTGGGAGAGCGGGGAAAATAAGGCAGCTAACTGATCTCCCTGGTTTAAATCTACCAAAGATTACTTAGGAGTTTTGGCGTTTTAGCACCCACAAAATATTCCCAAGAAAGGTACTTTCTTAATGGTAATGTGTCCTATCTTGATTATCATTCATGGGAGAATTAACCCATAGGTATGGAGGGATATAGCCAAAAGCAGAACTTGCTTACAGCTGGTGGTGTTAGCAGTTGGCTTAGCAGCAGCCTACAGATCATTTCTCTTAATGTGCCGTTTCCCTCCCCCAGTTATCCTAAATGCAACTCATTGTCATCTGTAATCTTTGTAAACTTTTCCCATCAAAGTTTCTATAAACATTAGTCTTCCCCACTTGCTGTCCGTCCTCTTCTCACCTGCACCCCACAATCTCTGATTTGGGGTGCTCAATAATGGTTTTAAAACAAAAGACTAGTGTTGAAAAAAAGCACAATCCATAAAGCTTGATGTGGTCTTAAAATGCATATACCTTGGAGCTTAGGTCTAAGCCTGTTTTAATTTTGTGTGCTGTGCCTCACAAACTCTTCAGAAAGAGGACTATGGTGCCAGGTTAAAGAGTTTTTCCCCAGTCACCTAATTTAACCAGGAAGGGCTGAGACTTACTTCAGGGTCCTCTATCTAGCAATCTGGGCTGTTTGGAAGTGGGGTCAGATTCAGACCAAGATTGAATTTAGCCCATTTGATTAATAAGAAAGATAATGTACATTTATGAGGGGTTAACCCCCCCTGATTGGCCGGACATGGTGGCACCTGCCTATAATTCCAGCAATTCCAGAGGCTGAGACAGGAAGATTGCAAGATTGAGACCAGCCTTAGCAATTCACTGTCTCAGAAGGGCTGGGGACATGTCTCCATGGTTAAGCATCGCTGGGTTCAATCCCCAATACAAATAAAACACCTGACTAACCTTACAGAAATGTCTAATCACTAATGAAAGAAACACAACATACTAGGTCAAATAGAGTCCCTTGCCTTTTCTGAGCCTGGGAACCCAGTTTTAGAGAAGACAGTTGTGGGCTATAGGGGATTCTTTTGAAATTTTTCAGTTGGGGCTCTTTCAACAAATTGGGACTCCCCCAAAAAGCCAGTCACGTTTCCCACAGCAGGCACTGGGTGGGAGGTCTGTCTTCTACTTCCTTGCAGCCTGTTCTCAGACACCTCCGTGGAAAATGGGGAACTGCTGCTGAAAGAGCTCAGATAGGGAGATTCCCCCTGGCCAAACTGTAGCCTGCTTTTGGGTATAGCTTTACAACTGTAAATGAACATTCCAGAAAAAGTTCCTAAGAAAAATGCCATGTAACCATCACACCTACACTTGAGAAAAGCAGGGAGAGAGAGAGAGGTTAATGTCCGGACTGTCTCACATGCTCAAACTTATCTTGCATATCTTTCTCTATTAATTTTAAAAAGATAATGCTTTAATTCTCTTTTTCCACAAATCTTTCCCCGTCTTTACTGAGTCACCAACGAACAGCATCCTGAACCCCCAAAGGGCTTAATGACAGACATTCAAGAGTCTACTGTGCAGCACATGCCTATAATCTCAGTGACTCAGGAGACTGAGGAAGGAGGGTGGCAAATGCAAGGCCAGCCTTGACAACTTTTTAGACTCTGTCTCAAAATAAAAAGTAAAAAAGGGGCTGGAGCCATGGCTCGGTGGTTACAGCGGTTACAGCGCTTGCCTGGCATGCACGAGTGCGCAAGTTCAAGCCCCAGCACCAGATACAAAACAAAGTCTTGGAGCAATGAAAGCCACATGAAAAACTAAATAAAAATCATTTCTCTCTTTATCTCACTGTCCTTCTCTCTTAAAAAAAAAAAAAGTAAATAGGGCTGAGGGTAGAGTACTTGCCTACGAAGTACTGGAGGACCTGGATTCAATCCCTAATGCCGTAACTACTGTAGCATACAGGAACACAAATGATAAAGAAAAGATAATGCAGAGTGAAATAAGCCATACATGAAGAGTACAACTTCTATGTCGCTAATCATAGGAAGTTCTAGAACAGGCAAAGCTAGCCTAAGGGGAAAAAAAATCACAAGTGTGGTTTTGTGGGGGATGGGAGGATAGAGATCAGGATGTACTTACAGCTCTTCTGGGAATGGGGTAGGATAATGGTTTGCATTTTGTTTGGGGTTTGTCAAAATCATTAAATAGTACATTCAAGATTGTTGTATTTCATTATATGTTCAAGACAGATGAAAGGACTATAAACAAATGCCTAAAGTTACTTATATGAGTACAAAAGCATTTAGGGCCACTTGAAATTTACAACTTCAAAATGCATAAAAATTAGAGGGATTAGAAAAGATGGCAGGGGAATTGATAAAATCTGTATATTATAGCAAAATAGGAAATTATTAATGGTAGAATCTAGATAGTGTACTGGTATTCACTGAAAAATCTTTCAAACATGCTTATGTGGAAAACATTCATTATAAAATGTTGAGAAAATAATTATTGATGTGCCAGGCGTTGTACAGAGTGCCAGGAATATGGTGGACATGTGCAGATATTGAACTTAGGCACTGCAGAGAAAAGTGTATACTTGCAAGAACTGGTGATGGTGTAGATTGAGGTCATTAACAGAACACAGTTCCTTCCCTTATTCTTTTCCTCCCTAACTCTTCATTCCAATAAGTGAGAAAGTTTCAAATTATAAAGAAGGGACATATAAAATATCCTTCAAATTCTTTTTTTTTTCTTGTTTGAAAATTGCAGAGGAAATGCAAGTCCACAAGTTCCAGTCCATGGATATGATATCTATCTGTTTCTTTTCAGCAGAGCCAAAGGATGCTTACATGTTCTTCTCTCATCCTGCTATATTTTGCCTCAGAAATTTGGTTAAGCCTCCCACAAGCCCTTCCCAGAAGCTTTCCAGAGCAGCACAGCCTCTGATATACAGCCGTCTCTGGGTCCTTCTCATTCTTCCACATTAGAAGAAACTCTGTGCAGAGGGGGGGGGGGAGCACCACCTCTGGACTACAAATTAGACCTTAAAAATCAAATTAAAGCTATAGCTCCCAAAGCAACCATAACCAGACCACAAATTTATTCATTCAAGCATAAATAGAAGACATAGAGCCATTTTTTTTCAAAGTTTCATTTTATGTACACAAGAAATCTGAATTAATTTGTTTTTGGAAACCAAAACTGTAGGTTTCTTGCATTATCATGAGTAATATTGTATGAACTCATTTAAATGTTGTGTTGGTTTTGCCTTGTGCTCAGATATTTATAATTTTGCCCTCACTGCCCCAATTTTGTCTCATAGTTGCTACCAGGGTAAATAAAGTTGTGTGTCTATCTCCTTTGACACACCAATCTCATAAAGTCACCAAAAACCCAAGATGCAAAATCCAGGAACTACAGGAGATTATTTTACTCCTTGAGTTAAGACCAAATGTGTTTTTTAATATTTTATAATTTTATTGGAGTAGGGGGATAAAATGTTCCAATTTTAAAATGTATTTTTTTTTTGAGTCACAAGTCTTTTTTGAAAAACTCCAAGGTGTAAATTACTTTCACAATAACTGGAAATGATTCACTAACTCTCCTTTTTATGGTGCTGTTGTAGAGATTTGTCTGTTCTGTGAATGGCACCTAAATGACTTGACCCATAGAAATTCTGAAATAGTAGCTTTATTTTAAACTAAATTGTTCCATTTGTACAGTTGACCAAATTAAATACAATAATTTTCTATAATTGCAAAGTGTGATTGAGCTCTTACCAGCTTTTTCTTCTCCTGTAAGGCAATGGAAATCACACCTCCAGCAGCAGGTAGCATTTGGAAACTACTACAATACAAAGTCATCTGGGAGCATCTTTTCATTTTAGTTGCAGTCAACTTTTCCAAACAAATGCAAACCCAACTCTCCCTGCAGATCTAACAACAAAAATCAAAGTCGTTATTAGAACTCCAGTTGAATATACTGAGTGATCTGAGAAATTTTCAAAATGTATGTAAATGGGAGAGACAAGAAAAGTAATTACACTGGCCAGTGGCAAGGAAGCAATAGGACTTCAAATCCCAATATTGCATGTTTGGGTAATGGTCCTCTATAAAAGATGAGACTATATCTGTGTTTCACACTTCTGTTCCCAAGCTTATGGTTTCTTTAAAGAAAGTTTTCTTTAAATCAGAAGTTAAGAACATCAACAGTGGGAGATCAAAACACTTATGTTTAGTTTTTCATTTGGAGGGCAAATCATTGTTTTACTATTATTTTATAATAAGCACTTAAGGATGGTTAAATAAAGTAGATTAGCTTGAGCTCATGAATATTGCCATGACATATTTCCAGATCCTTAGATATTAGTGGAAACATTTGTTTACTGATACACAGATATTTTAAGTATCATTTAGAAATGATTTCAGAGGAATAGCAAATATTCTTTTTCTTTTTGGAAATAAACTTAAAGCATAGAAAAATTAGAATAACCATGAAGGAGAAAGTTGAATTTCCCAAAGATGAGTGTTTTATGCATGGAAGTGATCCTATGTTCTTTTTTTTTTTTAATCAGTTTTATTTAGTTTTTCATGTGGCTTTCGTTATTCCAACACTTCATTGTGTATGTGGTGCTGGGGTGTGAACTTGCATCCTTGTACATGCCAGGCAAGCCCCTTAACCGCTGAGCCACTGCTCAAGCCTGATCCTCTGTTCTTAAAAGCAGATGAAAACTAGAGATTTCCAACTACCTATTTTAGGCTAGTTGTCAGAAATTCATGTGAAGAGGAGCTTGATGGCTTTAATAGACTACACATGCTACATGTCTTAAAAGTACAATTTGGTTACTAAAAAGGGTAGGGCCCACAGTCCGGTATTGCATTATGAGAAACATAAGGGTCAGTAATCAAGGAAAACTCATAGCTTCTTCATATTTTACTATAGCCTCAGCCCATCTGGAGGGCTCTGTCCAGCTCTGGGCATTATTTTTTTTTTAAATTCTGGTAAAAGTACACATTATAAAATTAGCTGTACTTATATTTTTAAGTTCTGTAATGTTCCATAGATTCACATTGTTGTGCAACAATCTCCAGAACCTTTTCATGTTGCAAAACTGAAACTCTATACCCACTCAATAACTCTGTTTTCTTCTCCCCGACCCTGCACCTAGCAATCACCATGCAACTTTCTGACTCTGCATTTGACTACTCCAGGTACCTCATATAAGTTATATCATACAGTGTTTGTCTCTTATGACCGGCTTATCTCACTTAGCATAATGTCCTCTTGACTCATCTGTTATATCATGCATCAGAATTCTTTTCCTTTTAGGACTGAATTCCATTATTTGTATAGATCACATTTTGCTTATCCATTCATTCATTAATTGACACTTGAGTTTACCTTAGGGCATTGGGAATAATGCTGCTATTAACAGGACACCCTGTTTTCAATTCTTTTGGATATGTGCTGTGTACCACTTCTAAGAGTAATATTGACCAACTGAGCCATACCCAGAACAGGGTCGGAAAAAGTCTAAAACTGCAGACATTTAAGCAGAGAAATTTGAAGGACTTGGGAGGTTCCGATTAGAGAAGAGGGGGAAAGAGGCACAATAGTTATCTGCAATGTTGGACAGCTGACTTGAGTAAGAGAGAGCTGACTCAAAATGCTGTAAATGACAGATTGGGCTCAATGAATGGAGGGTACAAGGAACTTGATTTTGACTCAACAGAAGGACAAAATTTGCTTTTCGTAAGAGCTGTTCCTTAATGTAACAGGACCCCTGGGACATAATGAGCCCTTGACATTGAAGGAACTCAAACAAAGTTTGCTGTGGACCATTGTCAATGGCAGGGGAGAGAAGGAGGTTCCCTGTCCTGGACGGAAAGTTGAACTAAATGATCTTCCAAGAATCTCATCTCTACGAGATCATGGCAAAAATGCATGGATAGGGTGGGAGTCCAGGTCCATAAACACAAGAGAATCTAGGAGCCAGCTTTTAGTCAAATGTGATAGTGAGGCCCCCAATGGAGGACCAGCAGAGCCTGGAGTATGGGGGTAACAACTTTGGATGGGCCTGTTTTCTACACTGACTTCTCAAAGATCAGTGACACAGCATTTACCAACTGGCTGCAGCAAAGAAGTCAACTCTAAATGTCACAGAGAGACTCATCATGGTTTGGTTGCATTGCTTTAACCCTGCTGTTCTAAATGCAATCTGAGCACTAGCTGCATTGGCATCACCTGGAAACTTCATAGAAATTCAGAATCTCAGGCCCTTGTCCCACAGCTTCTGAATCAGAATCTGCAGTTTCACAAGATCCCCTAAGTGACTTGTAGGCACCTGAAGGTCTTAGAAGTCCTTATCTAACAACGCATTGAATACAGAAATCTATGCTAAGTAGACATTATTAAATGATCTTTCCACTTAGTAGTCCCGGGCAAGATCATCCGTTGGCTCCCAACTTCTATTTGGCCTATCAGCTGACTGCAGATACATGAGTAAGCCCAGCTGAGATCACCCTAAGCCGCCCAAATCAGCAAAACCTTCCAGACAATTCACAGAATTGAAGAAATAACAACTGGTTCTTTTAAATGAAGTTTGGAGCTGGTTTGTTGCACAGGACTATTGTGGCAATAGATAGCTGATGCAGCCTCCATGGGTAAAATATAAAGCAGAACCACAAAACGCCAGCCTGCCACCGTTCAATGAAAGATAATTATCACTAGTAATCTTTTGTGAGCTACAAGTAGCCTAGGGTAACCAAACTTAATGGCCTCCACTTGAGAAAGCAAGCTAAGACGTGAGTTAAAGTGGCATTATAGGAATAATCTTGCATCTGCTCCAAATTATCTTAAGTTATTTGCAGTCTCCCCTAAAACAATCCTGATAGAGTCTCTTGTAACCAACCTCTACTTAACCTAATCACTGCATTGACCAATGTTTCCCACCCTTTCTTTAATAAATACTGACTACTTTCCAGGAGAACTCCTGCAGTTAAGAGGCTGAGTAATCATGTTCTCATGCAATTCTATTTCAAAGAGTAGTGGGATGTTGTACTTCCAACATTTGGATGGGTGGGTTCTCAAACCTCTATTTGACAGTTGTACTTGTTATTGTAACTACATCACTTAAGGCAAAATTACATAAACTGATGGAATATGAGTACTAGAAGTTGCTTCTTATGCAAACTACGTAGAATATAACTTGATGAAAATAAATAACTAAAAATAAATTCTTATTGAATGAATCTGACCAAGATAATGTTAAAAGAACAGAAAAGAGTCTGAAAAATAGAGATAAGATTCTGCATTCAGGTTATTTCCAAGTAAGCCAACTTAAAGAATGTAAATCACAAAATGTTCATAGATATGATTGGATTAAATACTGGCAACTTTAAGAAGAGGTTTTGTCTTAGATCAAAAGATAGGCAGATAAATATTTGTTAAAATGTTTTTGTGCCATGTTTTTGTGATTCCATATTTAATTAACATTTTTGAGTAACTAACCAATCACCAGTGATGACTGCATCCATCACTTAGGAACATTTTATTCTGTTATTTGAACCTGGACCAGTGCCTGACATACAACAGGCACAATATTACTAGTTGCTATATAAGTTTGTTGAATGAATCAATTGCAAATTGCTGGCAACATATATCACAACCAAATAAGACACGTTTTTCACATACCATTGTGTAATAATACTGACTTTAAAAACCAGTAACCTGGAAGCTAAAAAGGATTGTCTTAGAATTCCAGTAAACTTCTCTAGTCATTGCTTCTTTATAGCATGCTTTCAACAAGGGCCGAAATTGCAGGTCTTTGCTCTCATTGACGAAGTGCCAATAGCATGTATCAAAATCACCTGGAGAGCTTATTAAATCATCGACTGCTAGGCTCCACCACAGAGTTCCCCTTCTATAAGTTTGAGGTGGGACCCTAGAATTTACATAACAAGTACCCAGGTGCAAGAACCAAACTATCAGAGTCACTAACCTAGTATCTCTCCAAAAATAGGAAATTAGCATAGTTATCTGCCTCTGGGCATATGGTCACCAGCTCATCAGTTGCAGAAGCTTGTGATGGGAAGCAACAATAATCTACTCTGCCCTCCTCATTGCCTTCAAAAGGAAAAGGGAGTCTGAGCCTGGTGCAGTGGCCCACGCTGGTTATCCCAGCAATTTGGGAGGCTCAGCCAGGAGGATTGCAAGTTCAAAGCCAGCCTCAGCTGCTTAGCAATGCCCTAAGCAAATTAGGGAGAACTTGCCTCAAAAAATAAAATATAAAAAGGACTGGAGAGGTGACTCAGTGACTAAGCACCCCTGGGTTCAATCCCTCGTACCAATAAATAAATAAATACAGAAAGAAAGAAAGAGTCTGAAATTACAGTGAAATCAGCTACAAAGCCCAGGAGTTTTAACCCCTCCTCCCTTCACACCTGATACTGATTTATTTTCATTTACATGTGAAATTCATTCTTTTAGGTGTGCAGTTCCATGAACCTTGACAAATAGATGCACATCACAATCAAGTAGAGGACATTCCCAGCACCCCCATGTCCTTTCATGCTCTCTCTTAGTCCTGTAGCTCTGCGTTTTCTAGAATGTCACAGGAACAGAACCAAACCATATGCAGCCTTTGAGTCTGGCTTCTTTCACTTAGCATAATGTATTTGTGATTCATTCATGTTGCTGTGTGTTACGTATCAAGAGTGTTGTGTTTTTATTTCTGAGTGGCATTCCAATACAGGCACATACCATCCTTTGTTTACCCATCCCCCAGGTGAGAGATCTTTGGGTTGTGTCATTTCTTATTGGTTATGACTAGAGCTGCCAAAAGCACTTGCATTTTTTTTTCTTCCAGGAACATAGTTTTTCCTCTTAGACAAATATCAGGATTGGGATTGCTGGGTCACGTGGGAAGAATGTTTACCTTTATAAGAAACCACTGAACTGTTTTCCAGAGTGATTACACCATTTTTCATTCCTTCTAGAAATTAATGAGTGATCTTTTTTCTGAGCTGCATGTGCCACACACGCTCCCCAGGACCCCAACATTCACTGTCTGGATACCTTTCACTTCAGGGACTTAAGTGAGGAGCTCTCAGGAGCATGAGCCACCTGGGAGAAGGCTCCCAGAGGTTCAAAGAAAGCTTGCTTCCTCCCTCAGCCCCTCCTAGCCTTTAGACCCATCTGTTCAGGTTTGTGAGGTTCCTCCTTGGAGGAGGCTTTGCGCCCACCTCTATCCCCAGCAAGTGTGCAATCCCCAAATACCACCCTCCCGGTTTAGGCTTTGTTGTCAGATAATGTGACTTTGAAAAGAAGCCTCTCCCCTCCCCCAAAAAGGAGGCTAAGAAAGGCTCTCAGATCAATCCTCAGCAGATACACCAAGTCACAAAGCCCCAGTAAATCCTTTATTCGCACTTGGAGCAGCTGCCGCAGCAGCACCCCCGCCTCCTGCTCTGCCCCCAGTGGAAACCTGAAAGCTATTCATATCATTTAATCCAGTTGAAAATCCTCTTTGCTCTCTCTCACAGAGGTGCGGTCGGCGGAGGTAAACCTGGGCTTAATTCCTGTGTTGGAAAGGAGATGAGAGGTGTCCTATGCTTTGACCGTCTATTCTAGAAGCTGACTCTTCTAGAAGTTGCCCATCATGATCCCTGCTGGAGAGTGGATCATCAATGCATAAATCATTCTGCTTAAGGATTTACTAGATCTTTCTTTTTTTTAGATATTTTTATTTTAATAATAAATTTATTTGTTGAAAAATCAAACATGCTTCTAACAAAACAATATAATATGTATATATATATAAATTCTGAAAATTAGATTTACCCCCTGGAGCCCCCCCTAATTACCCACCCTTATCCCTCCCCACCCCCCTCCTTCCCAATACATCTCTACCAAAGCCTTAGGTTGTATGTCACTACGCCTTTTCCAGATTTAAAACATGTGAATTGACCTCCTTTCTCAATGGCCAGGGTGTAGCTCCAGCCTCCACAGATGAGTGAAGACATTCGACCCTTGGTTCCCTGAGTTATGGTGACTTCACTCAGCATAATTTCTTCCATGGCCATCCATTTACTTTCAAAGGCTGCAATATCATTGTTTCTAATTGTTGAGTAGAACTCCATGGTATATATGTACCATAGTTTTTGGATCCATTCATCCAGTGAGGGACATCTGGGTTGTTTCCACAATTTAGCTATTATAAATTGAGCTGCTATGAGCATTGATTTTGCTGTGTCACTGTAATGTGCTGATTCTAAATCCCCTGGAAATATCTTTTACATTTTATTGTTAAAATGGCAAAGGAAAACCCCAAGACCATTTTATCCTGTTTCCAATCATGGCTGCATACTTGAGATCTCACTGCTGCCACCAAGAAATATGAATCTTAATAGCTGAGCTCTTTAAGAAATTTGGACGCAAGATGCTGTGAACATCAAGCCTTCTCACTTTTTTATTCCAGAACTTCTTGACCTGCATCACTAGCCACATGCCCTTAGACCTTCTTAGTCTTTCCAGACTGGGAAGACTCCCTACGAGAGTTTCTAGCTTCTACACTTCCAGAAAAAGCAAAAAAGGTAGGAAATGTCATTGATACTTCAAAGAATACATTCTTTCTGACTTGTTTCAGGATCTGAGCAGTATTTGGAGAATAAATGATCCCAAGTGGCTAATTAAAAGTGACTTCCTTATAGGGAAAATTATTATAAGAACCCCATGAAAATCTCAACCCCCTGGCAGGCAATATTTATTAAACATCTACTAAATCTAGTCTGGTTCAGGAGGCATACTTAGAGAAACACTATTTCCAAGATTATCCCAGAAGGCTTTGTAATCATAGGGCACATGAAAAAAACATCAGAACAGTAGCAGGGATGTTAAACCTGTAGTCAACACATACAACTTTAGCAGCACATTGGAATTACCTGGGGGACTTCAAAAATTATTGATGTCAGAGCCCCAACCCCAGAGATCCTGATTTAATTGGTCTAGGCTGCAGCCTGGGCACCAAGAGGATTTAAATCTTCCAATGTGTAGCCAAGGTAGAAAACCACAGCTCTGACTAGACCAACCATGTACTAGGCAAGTGAATTAATTAAGGACATTACCAGAACCTATCTTTCCACAGAGAACCCATCCCATGTGTGTCTTGTGATGCAATGGTGTTGGAATGTTGGGCGAGAGAAGCTTTAGGACACATAACCACCCTGGGATCTGGAGCCATATTGAGAGAGAAGCTGAGAAAATACCAATTTGACTCTTGCAAGTGGAGAATATGACTGAATAACAGAGGAATCAGAGATGATGGGAATAGTCCTTAGAAGAGTGTATTTTTTATGGACAGCTATTTCCAGGTTAAAAAGACTTTTGTGTTTATTTTCTCTTATAAATACAGAAGCAATAAAGAATAAAAGTCAGATGTAGACAGGTTAAATGTCTGGCTTTGCTATTGATTAGCTTTGTAATCGAAAGCAAGTTCCTTAACCTCTCTATGCCTCTGTTTCCCCATCTGTAGAGTAGAAGTAATAATAGTGCTTTCCTGATAGGGTGGTTGGGAAAATTGAATAACATGTACAAAGTTCTTAGCTGTGGTAAGCTCTCTGCATATTTAAATTGCTGATGCATTATCATTCCATTGACATAATTTTTGGTATGGGATAGAGACCTAAGGTTATAGGAAGGAGAAATGAGAGAAGTTTAATCTGAATGAACAGAATAGGAACAAAAAAATATAAAAATATCCCAGAAACTAAGGCCAAAAGAGGTCTTACAAAAGACATTATGACTGGTATCTTTGCATTCTGAAGTGCCTCATTTATTTAGGAAAAAAGTCTGTGGTTGGCATTTTCGGAGGAGGGGAGGTAAAATTTAATCAGGGACTTGCATAGTAGGTTATATATAAAATAATTGTTCAATTAAAAACTTGTTGATTTTGATTTGAAACAGAAGCCCCCAGGATAGCAGTAACAAAGACTCTCTGAGAAAGCTTGTTTCTGCAGAATGGGTGGCAGGGCTAGACCAGAATCAGTGACAGAAAGCCAAGTCCTAGGCTTGAGTGAATGCACCTGGGAAAGAGGATACTGGTGTGTGTGTTTGAGAGGCGCTTGATAGGTCTTAAGCAATACTGTTGAAATGGCAATTGAGGGAGAAGTCAAGTCAAATTTAAGGAGGCTTCTGGAGAGCCTCCTCTTTTCTGAGGCTCTTTGGCTTTCTGGCCCTTGAACCTAACTTTCCTTTGCATTGCTACAGGAAAAACGAGAAGGGTGGCAGGAAGAGTCCAATGTTCCTCCAAAGATCAAAGGTAATATATCCTTGCTAGTTTTATGGCTTCAGACTAAGGCAGAGGTAGTGATCACCAACCTCCCTTTTCACTCTGAGATCCTGGGCACCCACTCCCTTCTACCTGCCCTCTTGCAATGTCCTTCCTGCAGTTTACAAAGTCCTTCCGGGCTGGTCCCTCAGAGGGTGTTCTCTAAGATCCCTCTAGCTTTGTGCTTGTCACTAATTAAGCATACATAAAAATCACTTTGAGAAATTCTTGCACAAATTTGTGTCTCTCCCCTTACAAAGAGTTTGACTCAGCACGTCTGGGGTGGGGCCCCGTGATTTGATTTTTTGTGTTGCAGTGGCTGCTGCTACAAACTTTGAGAAGCTCTTAACTAGTCCCCTTATTCCACCTCCCCCGGCCCTGCATCCTTGAGTGTGGACTTTTGCTTATCTTCTAGGGAAGGGAATAAATTTTAGTGAATTCTCTAGAGGATGTTAGTTGCAATTCCCGCCTCACATGCAGTTTCTGGGGAGTTTATTAGAAGGATTCAAAATGTTGTTTTGGAAGCAAATTAGTAGTTTGATTTTTTTTTTTTTTAAAAAGGGTCTCACAAAGTTGCTTAGGGCCTTCTTCTTCACTGCTGGGATTACAGGCAAGTATTAGCTACCACCCCCAGTTTTGGAAACAATTTTATATAAAATGAAGTACTTGGTGTCAAAGTTCTTCCAAGGAGAGTAACCATCTCTTAGTGTGTCCCATCTAGGCACACAAAATTTGAAGGTGTAATATGAGGGTCTGATGTGTTATAGCATCTTGTAATTTAAAGTCTGTATGATTCTTTTCTTGTGTTTTTGTTTTTGTAACTTGGAGATTTTTGAGAGCACATCCTTCTTATAACTTTTTTTAGAACTGAGGATAATTTTTTGTTCATATTTTAATTGGTGAATTCTAGTTCTAGATAACTTTGTGATTTGTTACATATTTGTACATGCACACAATATAATAATACAATTTGGCCAATATCATTCCCCAACATTTTCCTTTTTCTTCTCCTCCTTCCTCCCCCAGACCCTTTTTTCTGCGGATCTCCCTTCAATTTTCACAGGATCCTCCCGCTTTCTTTTCCTTTTTCCTCTCAAGCTTCCACGTGGGAGAAAATATATAATCCTTGACTTTCTGAGTTTGACTTCTTTCACTTTATACAATGTTCTCAAGTTCAATCCATTTTCCTGCAAATGACATTTCATTTTTCTTTATAGTTGAATAAAGCTCCATTGTGTATTTATATCCCATTTTCTTTATCCATTCCTCCTACTTTTTTTGACAGTCTTGCCCACTCTGCTGAGCTTCCTTTGAAGTTGTAGTCTAGAAACCAAAACTTTCTGCAAGGGATCCTTTTGTTTGTAATTGATTTACCAGGATGAGGTTCTCAATTTAGTCTGATCCTACTTTGCTTTCTTTCTGGATCTCATACATGGCTCTTATAACATAGTTATTTTTTTTTTAAGGAACAATATGTGATCTGAATATTCTGACAAAATAAAGCTGTTTTAATAATAGCCCTGTTTCCCCCCCCCCCTACTTATGGACTTTTGGGGTTTGGTTACCTAAGGGGGCAGCAGGGTTGTGTTGTCTCTTGGAGGCTCAAAGCTCTCGACATATGGCCAAACTGAGAAATAAGAGCAGCCCTGAGTTTGATGTCAACAAACCCATCTTAGTTGGTATTTGGGTTTCGGAATTGCTTGACTGGTTGTCAAGCCTTGGTGTGGAGTGTGAGTAGCCTTATCCAACCAGTCCCGAGTTGTGGACTCTCCACCTGTCCCAAGGCAGTCTGAATGCATTGAGGCCTGGTGTCCTTGCAAGAAGCGTAGTTCTTCAGCAACAACTGGAGTTTATTTTGATCTCTATCTTTTGAAGCCAGAAACTGTTCATGTGTAACTTTAAAGAAAACTTTTTTTTTTCCTAGAGCAAAGCTGTAATTTGAAGGCAGGATTCTATTAAAAACAGACAAATAATTCCCATTCCTTCCTGGTCCTGCCTATTGTTTTCCTAAGTTTGTTTGGATTCCAAGATTGAATCCTTCTGGTCACCCTCCAAAGAGAAGGTCCTGGCCACTACCGTCCCATGAGGTTGACTGTCTTGTAAGGTCCTTGGGGAACACATCCTGTTTCTATGTCAAAAAGGCATATGGAGGATGTGGGAGAATGTCCTCTATCTTCCCCATTCAAAGAACCCTTTTATTTCCTTTCTATGTTTTGTCTATAGATGGCTTCAGTCTTCCTAAGAACTATTCCTAAGGATAAAAGTTGGTCCAGAGCCAACAGCACTTATAGATAGTACAACATGGAGTATGGGGTTGGTTTAGGGAATCCAGGACTGTATTTGACAAATAATTCCACTGAATCCACCAGACATACATATCCAAGACAATTTTCTGATACTGGCAGTATGCTTTTAGATGCATTCAGTAGATGATTCTCTAAGTATGCCACATGCTCCCATTCATGGAAGCTATTCCTGACACACGGCCATGACTCTGTTTTCCCAAGGATCTCTTATGTGTTCAATGGACTTGCCCATCAGTTAGAGCTGGGGTGCTAGTTGCAACCTAGTAGTCATCCCCAAGTCAAGAATTGACATTTCGTTTAAAAGGATCATATCCTGGAAACGGACAGTGCAGTATGTTCACTTTGTGGGATTTTACTTTCTTTTTCCCTAGATCCGCATGGCAGGCTGACTTAGATAGGGAGAGCTATCAGCACTGTTCTAGATTTTCTTTCTCTGTGGAGGGTGCAGGTTCTTACCAGTAAGTAGAGATGCATTTGGCTATGCACACTGGTAAGCTTCTGCTTGCTGAGAAAATTCCTAACTGAGAAATAATGAGAGAGAGGAAGCAATTTTTTCCCTCTCAGTCTGAACATGAAAGAGCCATTGCTGATTAAATATATCTGGTAAAGCATCACTTCTATTAAGTTTTAAACTGAAACCTCTTTCCCAGAATATTCCAAATACAAACGGGCAAGTTGTATTATTTCCAAGTCGCCTTTTCCTTAGGGAAAACTAGTGATGTCCGAGACTGGCAGACACGGAGCTCTGCGCATCCTGATAAAGATAGGAACTTTAGGCTAGCAAAAAAATCCAAATAAACAGATTTTCAAACAAACCAGCTTTCCTTTTGGTAGCTGAAAAGGAAACCCCACATCCAGGAGGAATGCAGATCAAAGCGAAGTCTACAAATGATGCAGAAACACATAAAATAACAAACAAGCCTGGTGGGAAGAGGGAACTTTTTGTAAAAGAATAGGCCTCTTCATATTACACTGAAATTGAATGCAAGATTGCAAGCAAAGATACATGAGTTGAGAATACAAAGCTATAGTTTCTTTCCCCTTTTTGGGGGCCAAGAGTATACCTTTAATAGGTCACATTGGAAGCCACTAAAAGCAACAGACAAAAGACAGGCCCCTTGTTGGAAATCTTGCCTAGTTTACCTTTTTGCAGTTACCTTTGCCCCACCCCCCGCATAAAATGGACAGAATAATTCATCCATTTTGCTATAGAAGTGGAACCCAAATGACCCTGGTCTTTTGGCAATTCATGTCAAAAGTTGAGTCTTTTTCATTCTTGAAAACCTGGTTCTATTTACAAGTATTCTCAGGTGAGTACAGATTTTAAATTGCTGACATAATGACATTTTAATTCAGAGGCTATCCTCTTCTCAGTTGTTAAAACTTATTTGGGCTAAACTTTCAGAGGGATCAGAGGTAGCAAGGTGCAAAACCAGTCTTGCGATATTTTATCCTTGGGAACTAAGCCCATTCAAATCATATCTGTGTTGACAGGTGCTGAGTGGCTACTGAAGACAGGGAACCCTATTGGATGCTCTTGTTCTCTATTTGAAAATCAAGATCACCGCCATTGTTAAGTGCCGTCTTTTGAGAACCATTGGAATGATTACTTGGTGGTGTTAGAGTTCTTTTGAAAGACCTTAAGGTGCTAAGTGCACATTTCATTCAGCTTTGAGTCCATATGGTTCCGTCATTTGGAAAGCAGAGCTGAATGTCACTTTCAAGTAATTTTTAGTGACTTGTCTCTTAAAGCAGCATCTACATTGCCTATAGGCATTAACCTGGGATGTGCTTCCCAGAGTTGAATTTTGGGTCACTGCATATAATCATCTTCAAATATATTGTGCCCTATTGTTTTATATTTTTCCAAGTACTATTATCACATTTAAAAGCTTTTTATTTTTTGGTACCTGAGAGTGAACCCAGGAGTGCTTAACGATTGAAACATATCCCTAGCACCCCCTTTGTAAAACATTTTATGTTGAGACAGGGTCTTGCTAAATTGCTTAGGGCTTTGCTAAAATGCTTAGGCTGGCCTTGAACTTGCAATCCTCCTGCCTCAGCCTCCCAAATATCTGAGATGGTAGGTGTGCGCCACTGCACCCAGTAAAAGCTTGTGTTTATTGTTTGTTTGATTTTTTTTTTTTGGCAGTCTATTGTATTTTATTTTATTTTTTTAGCAATAGCTTTTTTGAATTAATTTTAAATGATTGAGAAATGGTATTTTGTTTCCATTTGCCCTTTCCTGATTACTTTATAGTATATATTTATCAGATATTTGCATTTCTTTTTCAATGACTCACAACCTTTGCTTTATTATTATTATTATTTTTTAACTATGGGTCATTTGTCTTTTTCTTAGAGATTTGAAAGGGTGGTTTGTAGATAGTGATTTCTTTTTTATCATTCCAGGCATCAAAAAATTCTTTTCCCATCTATGCCTTGACATTTTCTCCTTTAAATGGTGTTTTTTGATAAAGAAATGTTAAATTTTAACCTGGTTTAATATATTAATCTGTGCTTTGGTGACTTGAGGGTTTTTTATGTTAAGGAAATTTTTTTTACCTTAAAATCATAAGCAGATTCCTCTATATTGTCATCATTGGGTTCTTAGACTTACTGGATACACTTTTGTATGTGACATAGTACTGCAGGGACAACAGCGTAATACTCTGTCCTGCCAGCTTTGTGAATACATAGCCCATTGTTTTCTTAATAAGTTAGAATGCTTTTCCTGTTGCATGTCACATTTTCATGTATCAACAGGATGGTCCCAAGGGTTTCTATTCTGTTCCATTTACATTTGGTTATCCCTGTTTCAATACTGCACTTTATTTATCACTATTTAAAAATATTTGATAGAATGATCTTCTCCATTCATCCTCACTCTTTCCTTTAAAATTTGGCTTTGTGGGGCTAGGGTGTTGGTTCAAGGGTGGAGCTCTTGCCTGGCATATGTGAGGACCTGGGTTTGATCCCCAGCACTTACATACACTTAGATGAAAAAATTAACTCTCTCTCTCTCTTTAAAAAAAGAATTTGGATTGGCTATCCATGGGTCTTTGCTTTTCCATATAGATTTTATAATCTCATTTTGGAGGCCTGTGGAAAACTGTAGATATTTTCAGGGGAATTACATGTAAATTATATTTTAATTTGCAGATGGATGTTTTGACAATTTTAAATCTTCTCACTTATGAATAAGGCATATTGCTTTGTTTATTACAGTTGTTTAAGTAGGAGTTCTTCAATAAAGGAGTTCTCTACAAACTACTTGCATATCTTTTGTTAGATTCCTAAGATATATATATATATATGTACATATATATATATATATAATTTTTTTGCTGCCAGGTTTGTATGCGTGTGTATGTAATTCTAACTAAGAACTCTGACATATGCATTTATATCTGTGCTCCAAATTTAAGCTGCATTTGATGCTTAGAGGACTGTATAGAATGTAGCTCATCTTTGGATCTCATGTTCTCATTGAGTGGCAAAGATGGAACAATGGGAATACATGGGAGTTCTGTGGTGACTTGCCAGCCATCACAGAGTTAATTGATGCTGACAGTGCAGGGGCAGGAAAAGGTCACAGGTAGCCTGGTTCATTTGGAAAGGGCGCCATAGACAAGGTGGTGTGGAAGTTGAGTAGCGCTTTGGTGGAGATGAAATGTGTAAGTTGGAAGAAAGCTCGGGAACATAAACTCACACTTAGGTGACAGGATTGACGATGGTAAGAGAAGAGACTGTGGCCAGGTGATGGATGGCCTTGAACGTGATGATGCAGATTTGCATTTAGTCATCTTCTCTCTGGGAATCCTTCCAAAACTGCATATATTATACTTGGCACTTTTTTCACATTTTAAAATCAATGTATTATGGTTGTACATAATGATGGGATTTGTTGCTACATTTTCATACATGCACACAATAAAATTTGGCCAGTATCACTCCCCAACACTTCCCTACTCCCTTTCTCCTCCAAGTCTTTGGTATTTTCCTCACTGATCTCCCTTTGATTTTTCATGAGATCTGTCCCAACTTTCTTTTCATTTTTCCTCTCTAGCTTCCACTTATGAGACCTTGACCTTCTGGGATTGTTTTATTTCGTTTAACATAATGTCTCTAGTTTCATTCATTTTCCTGCAAATGACATAATTTCATTTTTCCTTATGGCTAAATAAAACTTCTTTACCCTTTCATCCATTGATGGGCCCTTAGGCTGGTTCCATGGTTTGGCTATTGTGAACTGTGTTGCTATAAACATGGGTATGCATGTATCGTGTTGTAAGATGTTTCTAATTCTTCAGAGTAAATACCTAAGAGTGGAAGAGTGGGGTCATATGGTGGTTCCATGCCTAGCCTTTTGAGGAAACTCCGTACTGATTTCCATAGTGGTTGTACTAAGTTATAATCCCACTAACAGTGTAAAAGTGTTCCTTTTTCTCCACTTCCTCTCCAGCATTTATTACTCTTTGTATTCTTGATGACTGCCATTCTGACTGGTGTGAGATGAAATCTCAGCACAGTTTTGATTTGCATTTCCTAATTGCTCAAAACTGCATGATATATTGGATTTAATAGTTTGGCTGACTATTCCTTTCTACAAACAGGCAAGCTGAACAGGAAAAGTAGGCTGACCTTGTGCTAAATCCTTTAAACTCATTTTGAATCAGAGTTGGGTGTGAGCTGAGACAAAGCAGTTGTTCTAAATAAAATCAAATGTATTCAAGAGAAGACTTAGAGCTAGGATTTAAAGAAGACATCAGTTTCAAACTTTAAAGAAAGTTGGAGATCTAGAAACTGCCAAGGATAGATAGACTCAGGTCCAGCACACATTTAACCTTCATTTTATTTCTGTGAAAAAGGTTTTTTTTGAGGGGGGGAGTTTTGTTTATTTTTATTTTTATTCTTTTCAGAAATTTATTTATTGAACAATTTTCTAATGAAATAATATAATATATATATATAAATTCTGAAAATTAGATTTACTCCCAATAGCCCCCCCAATTACTCACCCTTATCCCCCCACCTCCCCACCCAATACATCCCTACAAATGCCTTAGGTTGTGACATTACACCTTATTTATTTTTATTTATTTATTTGTTTATTTTTAAAGAGAGAAGGACAGTGAGAGAGACAGAGACAGAGAGAATCAATCTTTATTGAGTTTTTCACATGGCTTTCGTTGCTCTGACACTTAGTTGTGTATGTGGGTTGCTGGGGTTTGAACCCATGTACTTGCACATGCTGGGCAAGCGCCGTAACCTCAGAGCCACCGCTCCAGCCCTTATTTTTATTTTTAACAGATACAAAAAACATGAAAATTGTACATGTTAATATGGTATCATGGTGCTTTGCTACATGTATACATTGCGTAATTTATAAATCAGATTAAATATACCAATATCCTCAAACATTTATCATTTCTTTATGATGAAAATGTTAAATACTTCCTTCTAGCTTTTCAAAATATACAGTACATAACTATTATCTATAGCCACTGTACTGAACTAGAACTTCTTACTTTAACTGTAAGGTAGTACCTGTTGATCAACCTTCTCTGATTTCAAGAGTATTTTAGTACCTGGATTTTTCGATGTATTCTTGGGGTTTCTTTTCTTTGTTTGTTTTCTTTTTTCTTTTTCTTTGTTTTTTAACCAGGGATTGAAACCAGGGGGGCATTTAACCACTGAGTCATATCCCCAGCCCTTCTTTTATTTTGATACAGGGTCTTGCTAAGTTACTCAGGGCCTTGCAAAGTTGCTGAGGCTAGCTTTCAACTTGTGATCCTCCTGCCGTAGTCTCCCAAATTGTTGGGATTACAGGCATGCCCCACTGTGCCAGGCCATCTTGGGGGTTTTTAATTTCATATGGTAGCAGTATAGACTAATGGAGAAATATGAAGGTATATCTGGGCATATGTGACCCTCATGAAAAGGTTCTCATTAGTGTCCTCTACCACCAAAAAAGCAATTCCCCCCCTCAAAATGTATTTTCAATTTCATTGCAAGTTCTGTATATTCTTTTCTCCCCTAAACATTATCTATTTTGTTTCATGGAGGAGTCAGATTGTGGAAAAGAGGTATATCTGAGCCCCCTTGGCAGGTATACCTTGGCGGTGATGTGGGGAGCTGATAGGGACTGAAGCAGGGACGAACACCATGAACTAGAGGTGTTACAGCTAGCTGTGAGAGGAGGCCTCAAGTATGTGTGATTTTCTTTTTTTAAAGCTCTGGAGACAGCTCTCTGAAATAGCCATGGAACATGTTTGCAAGGTCTATCCCAGCTCCATGGAAATCCAAGGAGATGTCACTTCTTAAGAATGTTGATATTCCAGGGAGATAGATGGGGAGAAACAACTTTTGCTGCAACCAACTAAAGGCCCTGGGACACCCGTAGTTTTCAGCTCCTTCCCTTTGACCTGAATCTCTGCTCATTCAGAAGTTCTATTTTTTTCTTTCTTCTTTAGCTTTCATCTTCTGCAGTGGGAAAAAGAATCCATGGCCATCTTACTATGAGAAGAAGGCAATAAAAATGTATCCTGTTATCTGAAAGCCTCCAGTGAGTGATGCCCTGCAAACCATTCATTGTCCTTTTGGTGTCAGATTTAGCTTGCCCCCCTAAGGATACTGGTTCTGAGACCCTGTAAGATTCCTAGGAAATAAGAGCTCTGAGTAACCCTGCCAATCCTTAAGATACTGTCTCTCAACTTTAAACTCTCCCTCCAGTGTTCTGCTCTGTGATGCTGGGGCTCAGACCCTGTTAATCCTGTTTTAGCTATACCAGCTGCTGCTGATAGGGGGCGCTAGACTGAGACTAGGAGGCTAAAGTGGGAGGGGGACTTTATGGTTTAGCGGGGTCTCCTGAGCAACCCTTTTTGGCTGTGGCTGTCCCAGTTAGCTGTTGTAGCAGCAATTGGTTCTAGTTTGTAGTTTGTTTTATCACTACCTGAAACAGCATCATTATACTATCTGGGGGACAGCAGTGTCAGCTACCAGTGCGTCTTCCTCAGAAGCCTTATCTAACATATGGAGTGACTGAGTCCTGAGAACAGCAATAGCTGAGTTTAGATCCCTCCCAGTAACCTCTTTTCAGTTCTTCAAGACCCTTCTCTGCTCCAAGCATCTAAGTTCAATGGTTCCAATCTCCTCCCTTTGCAGAAACTAGGAGCAAAACTGTTTCCTACAGTTGCTACTTCCTTGGACCATTATGTTCCTTTCTTGCCTTTCAAATTACCTACTTAGAACTTTCTACTTAGTTAACACTTCTTTATATTATATTTTCTCTTCAGTTACTGGTGCAATTTCTACCTCCCGGTTGGGTCTGACTACACCAGTGGTTCTCAAACTCTAACTTGTACCAGAAAAACAAGGACTCATGGAAATGTAAATTGTTGGATTTCTGATGCAATAAGTCTGAATGGTACCAATAATTTACATTTCTAGCAAGTTCTCAAATGATGCTGGTCTCAGGTGGTCCAGGGGACCCACTTTGAGAATCATTGCACTGAACAAAGTGGCCTTCCCCCAATGTGATAATTGTCCTGAGACTACCAAAGCCTCCTTGGAAATAGTAGCCCCAAATCAAGCCAATGGGCTAATGAGTTAATGTTAAAAACAAAGTAGGGCAAGGTCCAGTGTGTTATCACTTTACCGGTGTAGTAAGAAACAAAGTGAAGAGAACGTTACCAACTTTCCTGCAGTGCAATCATGCATAAGATTCCAGAATGGCGTGTTAGATGGACTCTTGACATTTTATGAACCCACAAGTCTTAGACAGACAATAATTAAAGGAAGCGTATAGAGGTAGTTTCAGTGGTATTTCAAAGAATCTTTACATTCGGGATGGGATTTGGGGGACAGGGGATCAGATTTGCCCCTGTCATGCCAACAAATGAAAACAAACAATCAAAAGTCTATGCCAGGGGTTGGGGATTTAGCTCAGTAGCAGAGCACTTGCCTAGCACGTGCAAGGCCCTGAGTTTGGTCCTCAGCTCTGAAAAGAAAGTAAAAGTCTATGCCAAGGGCTGGAGTGGTGGCTCAGCAGTTACTATGCTTGCCTGTCACATGCAAGGATGTGAGTTCAAACCCCGGCACCATGTATGCAATGAAGTGTTGAGCAACGAAAGCCACATGAAAATCTAAATAAAATTGATTTTTTCTCTCTCTCTCTCACACTGTCTCTCTCTCTTAAAAAAAAAAAAAGTCTATACCACACTGAGTTGGACATCTCAGTCATTGATTTTTGTACTTTTTTATTTTTTTGCTTCAAGTGTACTTTTCATAATCTTTTATTTATTTTTTCTATTTCTTACATATTCTGGAAGATAAGTGTTTCCAAATCATCCTCAACAGAATAGAAAGCATATAATAATAAATGAGGCTGCTGTTCCACATCAGCCCAGTGTTCAGCATGGGTAGTCATGAGATGAGGAGACCAGAATGAGAAAACAGGACATGGAGGTCCAAATTCAAGGGGTCACAAACTCAGTGAGGGAAGAAGATGGGACCACCACAGCCATGGAGACATTACTATGGTGGCAGCACAAGCTACCCACCCCTGAGTTGCTAAAGCCAACCACAGAATATTTGTTTTGCTGGTGCTGGAATCATCTGAAAGCTCCTGGCTCACACATTGGCGGATGATGCTCGTTCTCATCTGAGGTTCTTTGCTGGAGCTATTGGAGGGAACACTGACAGGTGACATTTTGTTTTTATGAGATGAGGGTTTCCTCACAGTTTAGTGTCTGAGTTTCCAGGTGTGAGTAGTGAGAGAGGGGGAGAAGAACACTAGGCAGAAATTGTACCTTTCTGAAGACCCAGCACCATAGAAAGTCACATGGGACCATGTCTGCCATGTTCTACTGGTTAGTTAGAGCTGTCAAAAGTCCCAGCCCAGATTTAAGAGGAGGAAACTGGGATATCATCTCTCAGAGGGGAGAGTGTCAAGGTTCTGAAGAATAGAAGAAACCAGAAATATTGCTATGTTTGTTTTGTTTTTGTTTTTAAATCTGCACCCCTACCCAAGCCCCTGAAACTGTCTTTATTTGAAGCATTTCTATTTCTCTTGGTCTCTAATGGTGGCCAGAGGCAGACCCCTGACATGAGACTCTAGTTACATGGATTCTGTCCTTATCAAGAGTTTTAACTAAGTGACCAGGGGAATGAGACGATGTGCTTTTGGCGCTACTTCTAAACACAGTGTGATTTGTAGACTTCAGGACTAGAACAGGCACTTTTAGTACATGTGTCTAGGGCAGCCAAGATATCCAGCCACATGTAGAGAAAGAAAGAAAGAAAAAGCAAAGAGATGTATTTTGTTTGTTCCTGATGGTTCTCCAGCTTCCTTCTGATTTCCACCAGATTTTGAAATCTTTTATTTACTTTTGTACCAACATTGAACCCCGGGGTACTTAGTCACTGAGTCACACCCTCAGCCCCACTCTCTCTCTATATATATATAATTTTTTTTTTTTGTATTTTGGGACAGGGCATTGCTAAGTTGCTTAGGGCCTCACTGAATTGCTGAAGCTGGCTTTGAACTTCTGTTCCTCTTGCCTCAGCTTCCTGCACTGCGGGATTGTAGGCATGTGCCACCACATCTGGCTAGATTTTGTTACATGGTATATTCCTTATTCCATAAGCATCCCTTTCTTCCTCCCCTGCCCCAGGGAGGGATTGAACTAGGGGTGCTCTACCACTGAGCTATATTCTTAGCACCAACTCCCCATCCTTTTTTCAAGTTTTGAGACAGTCTTGCTAAGTTGTCCATGCTAGCATCAAATTTCCTCCTGCTGTAGCCTCCCAAATAGTTGGGATTACAGTTGTGTGCCACCATGCCACCACTGTCCTCCACCTCTTTTCTTAAGCTAGCTTGTGTGGATTTCTGTGGTTCAGGTAGATTACAGAGCAGGAGAAAATAATTCTTCAAAAGAGGGATTCATCTTTTACCCAGTAGGCTGGTTTACATTAGGATGATCCTCAATCTGTTTTTTATGGTTCCTGCCCTTTGATTTTATGTTTCTTATCAAGGTGGCCCCACCCGCCCCTCCCATTATTCCTCAACTGATATTGTAGAATCAAGGAAATATCTTATGGAAATAAGCCAGTGCAAATAAATGAAACTTTATTCTAAACCAACTACATTTTCAAGTTTTATTTATACAGAAGGAATGGAGTTTGGAGGGGAGAGATTTCATGAACACATTTTAGAAATCATAATATGGTAGAATATTCTGTTGTGGTTTCCACTAGGGCTGCTCCCAGATGTTCTTTTTTTTTTTTTTTTAAGAGAGAAGGACAGAGAGAGAGAGAGAGAGAGAATCAATTTTTATTTAGTTTTTCACATGGCTTTCGTTGCTCTGACACTTAGTTGTGTACATGAGTGCTGGGGTTTGAACTCCTGTACTTGCTCATGCCAGGCAAGCGCCGTAACAACCAAGCCACTGCTCCAGCCCCTCCCAGATGTTCTTAAGCCCTATGCACTGGTCCTTGGTGCCTCTTGCCTCAGCTTCTGTGTGCTTTGACCCTAACAGCATGAGCTGTTGCCTTTTTCAGAGGCTGATCCTTGGTGTACTGGCACTGCTTTGCCCATCCAACAAGCAGAAATTTCTAGATTTCCTCTAGAAATCCGTAGGAATTTATGTCCTCCTGGCACAGACTGTAGCCTATGACTAATTGATTTGGGTATATGAAAACTTAGCTTTCTTGTCTCCAGGTGGGCTGGGGACTTTGATATCTTTCCTGATCCAAAGTGTTTTGTAGGATGGACCCTAGGCTGGTACTTGGCCTGAAATCACCATCTTGTCCTTGTTACCTCTTCTGGTTCCTTTGTTCCTTTAGAATTTTTTCCTGGAAACTCTTCCTTAGTATGTCACATACTCAAGAATTCTTGTCTCAGACTGGCTTCTGAACAACCAAATATGTTATCTGTTAAAATGTCACCATAGTAAAATAGTCTTTAAAATGATCAGATGTCTTCAAATCTCTGCTTACAGAATGGAGATATTATAGAGCCACGGACTCCATTTATTTTTCTAATTTCTTCTTCCTATATAAAAAATGAAGGTGAACATTACTACCTCATGGCTTTTTGTAACAAATACAGATTTCTTCTCTGTAACATTTTTCATCTGTACAATTAAATGTTTTTATTAATGCATCATGCTTATCCATAACAGTTCACTTTGACATAATCATCCATGCTTAGAATATAATCTGATCCATTTCTGTCCCAGGTGTCACCTCTTTCCTTTCTCTCCTCCCCCTCCCCCGTTCCTTTTCCTTATTCTACTGATTTTCCTTTTATTTGTTATTTTTAAAAATGGTCCTTTATAGACCTACATAAAGGTGGAGTTCACTGATATTTTTATAGATGCACATAGCTTCATTTAGTCAATTTCATGATGCACTTCTTCCCTTTCCTGTCCCTCCTCCCTCCCCCTTTCTCCTCTTCCTCTATCCACTGATCTCCTCTCAGTTTTCTTGGAATCTTCCCCCTTTTTGTTCCTTACATTGTTCTAGCTTCCACATGTGCCATCTCTCTATATTTGTAATCATAGCCTAATAGGGCTTGAAAGAAATGCACCTTCATGGTCCAGTGGGATTTTCTGTGATGCCATATTCTCTGCAGTATTGAATATGGTAGCCACTGGTCACATGTAGCTAATGAGCACTTTAAGTATGACTAATGTGGCTGAGGAACTTAATGCTTAATTTTAAATTAGTCACACATAGTTCATGTCTACAATATTGTACTGCATAAGATAAATCAAGTAATAAAGTTAATTTCCTGATTTAAAAAACACAATTGTGTGTTTAGGACAAAAGGTGAGTCATGTCTGCAATTTATTCTCAAATGGTTTTGAGAAAAAATACATAAAGCAGTTGTGGTAAAATACTAACATTTGAAGAATTTGGGTGAAAAATATATGTTTTTTTTATAGAAAACAAAAGGATAAAAACTAAATTTAGCCATTGTAATAAACTGGAGCATCATATTTAAAATTAGCCACATACAAATATTATTTAGAATTATGAAGGAAAATACTAGAAGAAAACAAGTAAATTCCTTGAAATATTGAAAGTGTTCATAGATTCTTCACATTCCATTCTGCATGCCATTTACTCTCTCTATAAACACACACACACACACACACACACACACACATACACACATGTATATATATCATATATATATTATTTTTTTAAAAAAGAGAGGGACAATGAGAAAGAAAGAATCAATTTTATTTGGTTTTTCATCTAGGCCTCATTGCTCTGACACTTAGTTGTGTATGTGGTGCTGGTGTTTAAACCCAGATCCTTGCGCATGTCAGTCAAGTGCCATAACCACTGAACTACCGCTCCAGCCCTATAATATACTTTTGAAGCACTGTCCATCAAGAAATTGCCTATTTCCTCATTTTATGCAACTGGGATTAGGAATGTGACTTGCTTTGTTCAGTGGCATAGTGGCCATGTGACATAAGTAGTAGATTGAAAGAAATAGTTGTATCTTGGTACTTAGTACTCTTCCAGGGGAGGACCAAACCTTGACTAGCCTGTTGAATGAAAGACCAAAAGGAAAGAGGCCTGACCACGTCGGTCATCATGCCTCCTCTCCTGGCTTGGTCTCTGTTATGGTGTAGACATGGGGTCTCCCCCAAAAGCTCATGTGTGAATAATGAAAGAATTTCCAGAGCTGAAATGATCAGATTATGAGAGGTGTAGCATAATTAATGGATAAATCCACCGACATGGATTAACTGGGTGGTAACTTTGGGCAGGTAGAACGTGACTGGAAGAAGTAGATTGTTGAGGGTGTGCCTTTGCAAAGGGTTTATATTTTATCTCTGGTGAGTGGAGTGCACTCTCTGCTTCCTGTTTCTGTGTCCAGAGCTGCTTTCTTCCTCCAAGTCCTTCTGCAATGATGTTCTTCCTCACCGTAGGCCATCCATGGACTGAGATCTCTGCAACTATCAACCAAAGTAAACTTTTCCTCCACTCTTTGTTCCGGCCAGGTCATTTGGTCGCAGTGATTTAAAAAAAATGACAAAAACAGCCTCAGATAAGAGCTATGAGGCCATCTATCTCAAAGGAAGCTGTGTTAAGATTCTTCTAGTTTCCGTAACAAACCCAAAATGCATACTGACTTAGAGATGATCTAAGTGCTACCATTTTTTGTTTATGTAAAGTCTAAAGCAGAGTGCACCTATCTAACCGGAACCTCTCTATCTAGTACTGCTGCCATTTTTGACAATAGCTTGATTATGTCAGATAGAGGAGAGAAGAGCATGAAGGATCACATGTAAGAGATGTTATTGAACTTAACATAAAGTGACGAAAATCACTTCCATGAGCAATCGACTGGCTAGAGAGCAGTCATACAACTGCATCTAATTGTATGGGAGGGTGGGAGATATAATCTCTTTTTCCTCAAAATTTTTATCATGGTAAAATATATATAAGATAAAATTGAGCAATTTAATCATTTTAATTGTCTAGTTCAGTGATATTGAATATATTTTGATATGCAATTATCACCAATATCCATCTTCAAAACAATTTTCATCTCGTAAATCTGAAAATACATACCCATTAAATAATACTTCCCTACTCCTCACTCTCCTCACCCCCTGGAACTATTATTATACTTTCTATGTCAGTGATTTTTTTGTCAACTCTAAGTATTTTATGTACATAAGTCATGAAAATTTCTTTTGGTGGCTAATTTAGATCTCCTAGCAAAATGTTAAGGTTCATCTACCTTGTAGTATGTGTCAAGATTTCTGGCTTTTTCAAGCCCAAATAATATTCTACTATGTGGATATACCACATTTTGCCTATCTGTTCATCAAACAATGGACACGTTGGTTGTTTCCATGTTTGAACTGTTGTGAATAAGGGTACATGATTATGAGTATACAAAAAATATTGTCTTATCATGTTTTCAGAAAGAAGAAGATCATGTTTTGTGAGTTGCTGTCTAGTCTCTGCCACGGCAGATACAAACATGGGGTCAGGTTATCAGTCTAGGTATATGACAATAGGGATTGAATGGGACAGTGGACACATGGAGCATTGCTTCTGTGTCTAACAGGGCACCTATTCCTCAGCTTAAGTTGATTTGTGTCAGATAGGAATGCCAGCCAGGGGTAAGCAAACTTCTAATTTCTAATGAGAGTGTAGTCATCTGAAAATGTGTGCAATCTTTTGATTTAAATATGTTAGTGATTGTGCCAGTCAACTTTTTGTCATGGTGACCAAATACTTGATAAGAATAACTTGAAGAAGAGAAAGTTTATTTTGGCTCATGGTGTCAGAAATTTAGTACATGGTCAGCCAAGTCCATTGATCTGGGCCCCAGGTGAGGCCGAACATCATGGCAGAAGGGCGTGGTGGAGGAGAGCTGCTCTGTTCATGGTAACCAGGAAGCAAAGAGGGAAAGGGGAAGAGGTCACAGAGAACTCTTTTAGGGCATCCCTCCAAAGAGCTCTCTCTTCCAGCCCTGTGTCACCTGCCTAGTGACCACACAGTCCTTTCCAACTAGGTCACAGTTCTGACAATCTAATCATTTCACCTCCAAACATTCCTGCATTAACCTAGGGGCTTTTGGGAGACACTTCATATCCTACCCATAAACACAGATGAATTCATAAAATAAAAACAATATGAAGAATAATTAAAATTCATTTGCAGGCCAAATATGGCCTATGCGTTTTAGGCTGCCAATTTGTTGTTTCTGTGTTACATGCCTGTCTTAAATGGGAATGACCTAGAAAAATCATATTGTCCACAGGTAACAACCAGGCCTGGTCTAGGAAGCAGAGTAAAAGGTGGTCAACAACCTGGACTCTTCATTCTGGGCCCGAGGAAGAACCGTAGTGATGTGGGGAAAGGCCTTTTTGATTCAAGATTGCTTGAACCCTTTTGAAGAAGAAATGGCCTTCCTTTGCCATGTAGAGGCAGGTGATAAGGCTAAGAAGGACAGGTAAGAAAAGAATAAAATGTAAAATGACTAAGGTAGGGGACATCCAGTCACATCTGCCTGTACCCTCTCTGAGGCCACTAGGAGATGAGCCAAGGCATAACCTCAGCAAAGAAGTAATTTCCCTGCTAGTCACAGATGCCATGGGTATCGACTGCTCTAGGATGGGGTCTTGTATGTGTCTGTGTGAACATGCATTTCTTTTACCCTGTGTGTGGCTGTCAGGTTTGAGGTTTATTCTAGTCACACCTTAGGTGATTTAGAAAGACGACAAATCCCAGAAATGAAAGCCCATTATTTTCTTGATAAATTAGTGATCACCTGGAAGGTAAGGCACGGATGCATATTTACACTGCAGATGTGACTTTAGAATTGGTCAAACGATGTTAGTTCAGCAAAATCTGTCTGCCTCATGCTTTCAGGTCCATCCCGGTCAGCCGGGGCTATGCTTATACAATGCCAGTGTGAACAAGGCGCCGTGAAGAATGGGTAGATTAGAGACCACACCAGCCCCATCTTTGAGAACTTTATAATCTGGGAAAAGAGAGAATAAACACAAAGTTCTGGAAAAAGCAAAGCCTGTGCCCAGTATAGGCAGGGTGTGGTATGTAAGAAAGGATGGTGGGAACAGAAGGAGCCTGAGTCCTAAAGGGACAGAGAAGGGAGTGTCCCCTGGGCCTGCTTGGTTGGAGCAGATTCCTGTAGGTAAGGTCCACTTCTTGTCCTACCAAGAGATTGCATTTAAAGACACAGCAGATGCTGCTCTTGTTCTTCTGACCCACAGATTATTGCGACTTAATTCTCTTTTGGAAAATGAAGGCATTTAAAACAGGTGTTTGGGATGTTTTGTTGAATCGGGGGCCTGTTTTGTCAGAGTAGTTTCCATTTTGTACAATATAAAGGTTACGGTAGGGTGTGGTCTTGGGGCTGTGATGGTGAGGTAACCATTGTTGCCTAATAGGGGATCTCCTGAATCATAAACTTAGAAATGTCCTTCCTCTGAAATGTTCTCCTCAAATCAGCAAAGCTCCCAGGAGTCTATGATCCGAAGTTTGAGTAAAAACCCTTCTAAGGTTGTGTTCCTGATTTATGTTAAAATCTCTAATCTTTACCCATGCTTAGAAGTATTTCAAATTTTTTCATGGTTACAGTTCCCAGCACTGGAGACTACATTCTCCATTTGGCAGTAGGATAACTTGAGAAGGGAAGTATGTGCCAACTTTGGACAACATGTGACTGTGTATTTTCAATCATGATCCAAAGTCACTATTTGGACCATGAGGCCAGTTCTGTCTCTTTGCCAACTTGGGTAAGGAATCTTGGCTGAAACATGCTTTTTAAAGACGTGGAGTGTTGGACTGGACGTCAAGACATTTGTATTTGGGTTTCTTTGGTGCCACTGTTTGAAAAACCAAAGGCATCCTGGCTTTGCTGTTTCTTTCCATTTTAATGTAGAATGAATGATCCCTGACTCCTCTTACACAAAGTTGTATGGCAAGATCAGAACTTCATTTAGAAATATTTAGAATCCTCTCTCCATGTTGGCATGTCTAAAATAATTATTGTTTAATAATGCTACTTCTAGTACTATTATTGCTGCTGCATCATAACATTTTTGGCCACGATTATCATACCAACGTCTTTGTTTATCATAAATTGACGTGGTGTTCTCTCTTGCTGATTGATATCCTTTCCAGACAGACCAAAAATGTCCCAGAGAAGTGAAATATGAAGATAATTTATGTCACACTGCTGAGGAAACTAAATACCCAGTGGTCAAGAAATAACTATCCCAATGCTTCTAGGAAACTCCTAACTGAAAATGTCATTTTGAGACTCACTGAATATGGGCACTTATTGCCGCTTTTCACCCTAGAGTGGGCTTCAGATATCAGCATTCTGACTGATGTGAATCCTCTTTAGATTTACCTGAAGTTGTAAATCAGTCTTTTATATTAAACCTGTGTAGATCTATCTGAAGTTATATACAACAGTATGCTTTTGATATTGCAATTATATTTTAAAGGGTGCAAGATCTTTCCTATCATAGATTTTTGACAAATATGAAATAATTTTTGCACCAATATCTTTTATATCAACAACTTTTAAAGAAAACATTCAACTGACCCATAGTAATTATATACTTGCATGGGGTATACAGGTATACACTGCATAATGATCAAGTCAGGGTAATTAGCATATTCATCTCAAATATCTGAAACTATTTTAACACATCTCTACTCTCAGGTTCTTCTAATAGACAAACACTGAATTTTTAAAAAAAATATCTAGGATCTACAAATGAACGGAGTTAGTTAAGAGCGTATCAGCCAAGAAGCCTTGGACAGTAGATCGCAGGTAGCAAGTGACTATGAAGTACATGGTCACAATGAGAAGCAGCCATTGCCACCCTGGGCTGGGAACCGGAGACCAGTGCAGTAATGTGATTATGGTAATGATTCAACAAGTCATCGTCTGCTGCCTTTGTTCACTGTAATTAACTTTTTGGAATTGCGCAGCCTCTGTCTCTGGGCTCATCAGCTGGCCCAGCTTTTGTGTCCCCAGTCTGTCATTTCTTAGGAGCCTCTAAGTGCATTGCTAAATGAATTCATTGCTGGAACAAAGATTTGGTGGTCGAATAGAGATGGCTATCTTTTGTTGTCAGACATTCAATCCCATATAGCAATCCAATTACTTAAGCTGTTTCTATCAGTCTTATTAGGACTGGCCATTCAGGCCAGCTAGAATGCCGATCGCTGTGTCTTGGAAGAATGTGGTGGAACAGATTAGTGCTTTAATGAGAGGCTTTCTGAAGGCCAGGTCTTTTCCATTGTATATATATCGAGATCTAGGAATCATTTTTAAGTGAGGACCCGAAGTCGCTGTTACAAAGACTGATCAAAGGGTAACTGGAAATCTGTACAATTGCTTGAAGAAATTTTATGGGTTATAAAATATTGGCATGGGTTCTGTCTGTTATGGGCTATCTGATGAAAATCTCTGCTAGGCTGGGAAAAGGAAATTGCTTATTGGCATTTATTCTGTGGGATGGATATCTTTGGAGTTTGAATTTCAACTCTTTCTTCACTGTGCTACAGGTCAAATTCTGTACTTAGTACTAACATTCCAGGAATGTGGGCTGCACAAAATCAACATAAGCCTTGCTCCATATTCTGCTACCCGGAAAAACATTGTGAGAGAGTAGCTCCGGCAAGGGTGAATGCAGGATTGCTGAGAAAAGATAGCAGGGGTGGAGTAAGATTGCGGTGGTTAATGTGTAGAAGTTGAAGCTTGAAGTTAATGTGAGAGTGGGAGGGAAGTCAGAAACGACTTAGGACACTCTTGCTGTGGCTATGGAGAAAAGATGGTGATTGGTTTTAATGATCAACGAAACTATATCCAGCTTCCATTTATCATGCCTATTGCTCTAGAAATGCTTGCAAAATACTAGATGTACAGATTTATTTTAAAGAAAGCAACTTAACTCATACTTGGAAGATTTTAAGCAAATAAAAAAACTTAAAAAACCCCACTTATTTTAGAATCTTTTAAACAGATTCAAAAGTGCCATTTGCTCAGATTCAATAATTAATCATAATTAATCTTGCAGCTAAACCTTCTCACATTCCTTGATCAATCTGACTTCATATAATTTCATTTGTTGGTATTATTCCCTTAAAAAAGAGAACTCTTTAGAAAACCACAAAACTCAACAGCATTATCATCCTTAA